>JARYHS010013631.1:194277912-194370379 GCA_031002005.1 Vandiemenella viatica
TAAAATTGCAAGCATTGCAGGTGTTAATTATTTTCAGAATTTGATTAGACTGTACAATAGGTACTTGCTAATTACAATTTTTATTTTGGTTATAGTGGAAAGCAGACCTCATGGTGATTTTGGTAATATTACGCTCTGTGGGTAGTACACTTTCTGCAGAAGTAACTAGGGATAAAACGATATGAGTAAATACAAGTACTTACTCGATACATTCCTTCCGATACCAAGTACTTTTTGTATTGATACTTTAAAAATAAGTATAAAGTAGGTATCGGTCAAAAGTACTCGTATCGGTGTGTATACCAATATCACGAATATCATGATTTCATTTAACACGTTAATTGATACATTAAACGCTTATCTACACTGTAAAGAATATTTTTTGGTTGTCATTATTGCATGTTTTTAACACATTCTTTTTCTAAGTATGTGTTGTTGGCAAAATTGTTTGTCTATGCCCGGCCGGAAAAAAAAAAATAGAAAACTCTCTGCCATCCCGTCAGTCGCCATTTTATGTCGTGGTCGTCATTGACTCATTGTTTTGTTTTCGTTCTGCGTTCGTAATTCTAACCTAGGGCTGTCGTCGTTGATTTGTGTTTAGTTTTGCATTATGTATATTTGCTGATTGAAAATGGGACCTCCAAAGTGTAATGTGTGGCAATATTTCAAGAAAAATTATAACAAATCGCAAGCTGCAAAAAATGCTTTAAACCGTGCGGTTTTGTGGCAACACTTCTAATTTGCATTAGCATTTAAAAATCCACCCCGATAATGCACCTGTTAATAGAAATGATAAGATTTCAATGTAAGTACAACATTTATTAATATACAAAAATATTATTTTATGTGTTTTGATGTTGATTGTGAATAGTGTTGCGTGGATACATTAATCGATATTGTTTGATATAATCATGTTGTAAGTATTGACTGGCATCGATTAAGTAAAAAACTTATAACTTAACAGGCAAACACTTAGAAAAACAAATATTTTTGGGGAGCACTACAAAAACCGACATTTTTCATAAAATTAGTTTCATTTTGTCCTAGTCGGTATTAGTACTGTAACGACCAGTAAGGTGAAAATTTAATAAATATCTTTCGTCAAATAAATATATACTTTTATATCAATAAAGACTATCAATACTTATTAGATATTGTTTTTTTATTTATTCCAAATTTCACTACGAAAAATCAGTTGATACGAGTAAGTATCGATACTTTTCAATGCATACAGAATAAGTATCGATACTGTATCGAGTAAACGTATCGATACCTCAATGGTATCGTTTTATCCCTAGCAGTAACTGTACACCAATGATGTAAACAACCAGAGATATAATAGATTTATTTAATCAAGGAAGCCGTGAGAAAGATATTGTACATTTTCTTCATAGTGGTGAGATTGAACTATCGAGGAAGCCATGGAGGTCATTGGAGGCAGGATGGGATTTGTACAAAGAACGGGAAGGAATACAACCATGGCCTTTTTGAAGGAAGCATCCCAGCATTCGCCTGGAGTGATTTGGGGAAAGCATGGAAAACCACCCACCTGCCGCCCTAACTGTGGTCCAGGCTTCATTACACCATAAATCGAAAAAGATAAATAACAGTTTTCCATTCCCGCTATCTGATGAGTCTGCAACAAGAGAATACTTTTTATTTTTATTGCAAAAAATTATAACAGAAATTTGTACTGCCATGTGTGGTGAAATGAGGCCTGGACCTTAGGACAATATCTCTCCAGACAACACATTACGTTGATGAATGGTAACATACCAAAATTATAAATTAAATAAAATTAAAAAAAAAATTAAAACGGGAAATTTGTACTTCCATGTGTGGTGTAATGAAGCCTGGACCTGAGGATAATATCTCTCCAGGCACACGTTAGGTTGATGGACGGTAACGTACCAAAATATACGTAAATACCAAAATTATAAATTAAATAACTGCTGTAAAAAAGGCTAACTCCTACGATTAGGATATAATAAAAAAAAATTATTTATTTAAGTGCTCACTTTTATATTGAACTAAATTTACTATACTATCACTCTTTCATATTTCAAAATGTGTACAACCCACCGAGCACAACATTACTGTGATTTTTGTATTTTGGGCTAATTGTTCATAAATATAAACAGTTTTATTATCTTAGTTCTCCAGGTGGAGCCACATCGATTTATTAAAACCTAATGTTTCTTACAGTAAGATGGCAGAAACGATAGGTTTTAATAAATCTTCGCGGCTCCCTCCTGAGAAGCCGTCGTAATCATAAGCAGTTTTAGTTGGCACTATTTAGTGGGGCACAGTTGTTTTGGTGGGATGTGGCTACTTGCAGTTGGTTGGTGATTGTCTCTGACATGACATTACCTGTAGGTTATTGGCTTTGCATTAATCATTGTTATGAAATTGGCAAGGACAGTTAGCCTACTCGATTTTACCATGCCTGGTGGATGGGCGTTAATGCTTGAGCTTAACGTTCACGAGAATACAAGTTCAAATCCAGGTTTCCCGAATTCATTCCAGAAAAATTCTCGGATGATTGCTTCAAAATGGCCTTGGTTGAATTCCCTCCCATTCCTTGTTCCCAGTCGTATCCATCACCTCACCCCCCTTTGAAATGACCTTGATGTCGACAAGGAATATATCCATAAAAAAGGTGATATTAAGGGCATTTGGTTTAATGTGAAAAGCTTCAGGTATTATACTTGTGGAAGTTTGTTTGTCCATTAAACACTGAATTTAATTTTCCTCATGTTTTCAGAATTGCTACTAACATTACATCCATATTATCACCTTGCACTGTGTAAAGGGGTTTTACTGGCTTCATATACTCTTATTGTCCCCAAAATAAAATATAACATCATACTCAATGGTTCTATGTTTAAGTTGTGTTGCATCCTAACTCATTGCACTAACTAATATTGCTTGTAGAGCGTGTCACGAACGAAGGCGGCTCAGTTTAGCGAGGCTCTGCGCAGGATGTCATCGCTCTGCCAGTAGCCAGTCAAATTCAGTAACAATCCAGTGCTTGTCATGGTTACACGAGTGTTGATTGTTTGCTGTGGCTGACATTCCTGTCTCTCTTAATAGTATTAGCACATAAAGTGCTGCTAAAACTTGTATTATTTTTACAACACTACACAGCAGTAATATTAGTAGAAGTAGCGTAATTACTATACTTTCTTCCTCTCTCTACGTCGCTCATCTCCTGCTGGAAATGTCATATACCCTGTGTCCCTATTTCTGTCTTTCTTTGTACCACCTGCCTTCGTTTGTGATGGGCACTATAGTTGATCTGCAGTGACTTGTTTGTTTCAGTAATGGTATAGAAACGTAATTTCGAAATGAACAATTCTTTGCATGAGTTGTGATGTGCCCTTGACCACAATACTATTTTTGTTGATTTCAGGTTTTGCCGTAAAACTTGATGTAATTTCTTCTACATGACCTTAAAAATGGTTGAAAAATGTTGTTCACTATGGTACCATATTTAGATGCATCCTGGACCATATAGCTGATTAGATTTTTTTTTTTTTTTTTCACCTGCTGTAAATTTCGATATGTTTTAATTTCCATTTTGCAATTTTAAAAGCTGCTCAAAATAACACTGCTGTTAAGTGATGTTCAAAAATGTGGTTAGTGCCCCTTGTTTTTATCCAAGTCCACACTGAAAACTAGTGGGTTGCATTTGATGTGTCATAAATGTTCATCAAAGCATGAAAGATGCCTCCTTAAGGATTGCTATTTGAAAGCGATATCAAAAGTAGTCTTGTGTAGTTCGCGAATGAACTAGTTCGGAAGAGCGCTCCCACAGGCGAACTACACGAACTAGTTCCAAGATCTCTCGCTTCTTAGTTCGTTCGATCCTTTCCCGAAGACCAACTTTTGTTTTAGTTCATTATCTAAAAGGAAACACAGTTCCTTGTGTACACATTTCACTGAAGACACAGATATAAAAATAACAGAAAAATAAATTGTTCAACATTAATAATTATTGCAGAAGTCACAAACGGAAATTTAACATGGAATGTGAAAATAAAATATACTTTGATCCCATTAACAATCAAAAGACAACCATTGATAACCACAACTACCATAACAAACAAGAGAGCGCGTGGAGTAGCACTAGCAAAGCCAGCGAGTGATCTGTCTTGGAGGACCTAGTTCGCGAACTAAACAGAGCGCTCCCGGTCGCGAACTAAAGAGAGCGGTACAGTTCGCGAACTAAACAGAGCGCTCCCGGTCGCGAACTATAGAGAGCGGTACCGTTCGCGAACTAAACTGAGCGGTACCGTCCGCGAACTAAATTGAGCGCTACCGTTCGCGAACTAGCACCATTCACCGCTAGGGTTTCCAATATTTTTTCGGTTGATGCTAGGAATTTTTTTTAAAAGAATAACCTATAAAAATATGTTACACTTCAAAAATATAATATTTTACGAAAGAGTATAAAATGTTAAAAGGTATGTTTTTAATGTTTCATTTTTAAGCTATATTTTTTGCACTTCTTTCATCTTTAATTCTTTTTTGTCTGCAGTAAAATTGTCATATGCTTTATCGCTTTCAGTTGTCAAATTAATTTCGAGAAAAAGCTCATTTTTTATTCATGAAATACTTCTCTTGCTTTTACCTGGATTTCGTATAATATTGTTATTTCAGAGTAAAGTTTGTTCACTTTGATATTCATTTTTTCTCGCAAATTTATAACCTCTAATATAGTGTCACAGTCATCAAATGAAACCCTGTGATTTGAATTTAATTTTTGGATTTTGTATAGCCAATTGCTTTCATTAAAATCTAACTATTTACTAAGATACTCCAGACATTTATCAACGATTACTAGAGCATTATTTTTTATATTATCACTTTCTGTGGAGAATTTGGTTTCTAAAGGCTTTTTCTTGTTTTCTTAACCAAAGAAACAGTATCTTTTACATTTTTCTAGCACTGATTTTAAAGCTGACATAATATAATACTTATCTCAGTCTGTTGGTTAACAGCTTTGTGAAAGTGATGAAAGAAATGACTTGCGAAATTCAAAAAGATTTTAACTTTTGTGTCTTCATCAGTTTCATTCATCGCCAAAAAATTGTGAATGTGTGTTGGATTATTCTCCCCTTCACTAATAAAATAATAGCTCAATGACTTCCAATTCACTGGAAATTTACGCACTTCCGTTATTGCTACCACTTTCTCATTCAAGGGTCACTGTTATTTTTATATGTCTAATTATTAGGTATCACATTGGAAGTATTAATGTTATTTTTCTTAATAATATAGGTAATACTATTTCTGTCATATAGTACTTAAGTTGTAGCCAATAGTAGAATTGTATTTTGTCCATGATTTCCAAAACTTTATTTATATAAAAAAGCCGATTACTTATAAACGGGTATTTTAATTCATCAAAATAAACGCGTTTATAATATTTTATAAGTAATGTTTTGTTGTTGTTGATGTTGTTGTTGGGGGGGTTTAAGGGCGCGTCGACGGTAGGATCATTAGCGCCTTTTATAAGTAATGTTTCTTCCATGAACTAATAAACAAATCCATTTAAAAAATTAATATTCTACGAATGCATGTAAAGTAAATAGTAAAAACAGCACAATTATTCAATTTACCCATTTGTGTAAAGGACAATGAGCACTTTGGTTTATCGGCACCAACTGTTCATGCTAATGTAATTTGAAAGGGCTATTATTAAGCAATAACTTTTGTTAAGAAGGTCATATTAAATTCCATTTAGAAACAACAAAAAAATGATTATGTCCTAATAAAACTGACTTAACAAACAAAATAGTGCGTGCAGTAGCGGTAGCAAGGCGAGCGAACGATCTTTTTCTCTGAATTCGAGACGAGAACTAATGAACTAAAAGAGCGAACTAGTTCGTGAGGGAGCTGCAAACAAACTGAGTGCTCCCCTTCGTGAACTATTATGCGCAAGTCTAATCAAAAGCAGTTGGGCATTCCGGGCAATGGTACAGTGCCAGCTGAACCTTTCTCACCAGAAACATCAACGTTTGAGCTATTATCAGGACCACAATTAAAATTATTTACTATTAATATTCAAGGCATGTCATCAGCCAAAGAGGAATGGTACAAGATCTATGCAGTCAACACAAATGCCACATTTTATGGGTACAGGAAACGCATAGGAGTGAAATGCACTGACCAAAAATTAATGAAATGCTCTGAGCTGTTGAGTCTCCACCATTAATAGGGATGTGCCGTCTTTGTAGGACCTAACATTCAGATCCTGTCTATGGCCGTCACAGAAGAGAAAAACATCGAAGTCCTCACCGTCGAAGTCCACCTGTAGCCCAATACCAAACACGCAGCACAATAATGTGTAACCGAGCATGGTGGGCGATGCCATGACCTCACATTTGGGAGGAATCCTTGTCTGTGCATCCAGATTTGGGTTTTCGATGATTTCCCAAATCACTTCAGTTAATGCCGGGGAGCTTTCTTTGAAAGGCCATTGCCGAACTCCTTCCCCTTCTTTGTACCCAGTCCTTTCCCACCTCTAATAACATCAAGCAAAAAAAAAAAGTGAAGTGTTTGTGGCAGGAAGACCCCAGAGATTGTCATCTGTGTTAACTATTGAACCAACAGTCGAGTCTATGACAAATTCTCTGCAACTGTGAAAAATGTTCCTAAAGAACTATTCCCCAAAGCTGTCCATTGTCATGCTTCCCTGGCCTCACCTCAGATCTAGCTGCCCATTATTAAGTGATGATCCCTTCAGCGAAGAGACAATGGAAGCTGGCAACCAGCTTGCAGCAAAAAGAGATTGCTGGTTATATACATTAGAAGAGCTAGGCCTGACGAGAGAGCCACAAGGCATGGAGACTACCGAAGCACCTCAACAAGGATCCATCGAAGGTCACTGGACATATCAACAAATCCGATTGCACATCAGCTACTTATAAATGGGAAAGAAATTCGTAAAGGCAGATTATTTAAAATACAAAGAAAAACATGAGAAACAGTCTCACAGAGCCTTTCAGTAGGTTTTAACTAGACAAGGTTATCCATAATTGCAAAATAGGTAAGTCTGCAGGCCTGAATAAGATTTGATCATAACAAATTATGAATTTCGATTATAAAACCAATGAATAGGTTCTACAACTTTTTCAACAAATGCATGAGCACACATCAAATTCTGAAGATGTGGCAGAGGACCAGAGTGATTGCCCTGCTGAAACCCGGAAAAGAAGAAAATAATTCCAACATTTTTAACCCAATAAACAATTTTATGCCCCCTTTACAAAATGTTTGAATGATTAATTCTTAACAGTATCCAGTCTGTGATTGATCTGAAACTTATACCACAGCAAGCTGCCTTTAGTCGTGGTAAAAGTGGACAATTGCTAAGCTTAACAAAGTTTATACAGGATGGACTTATGACACTGTTAGGTGAACTGTCAATCTCGATCGCTATCATATTATCTCTGATCATGATCATGGATCACAGGTTTGCATTACAGTGTTACATGTTCAATCCTGACTTCATCAGTCCTTGCATTGAGACCACTGCGTTAACACCTGTATCATGGATTTAAATGAATTTCAGGCAATTGTATCCTTAATTTTCGGTCTAACTCTGAAGATCTCCCGATCTGGTTAGTATCACATTAGTGGCCTACCACCACGTGTATATCCGTCTTGCTCTGAAATTCATTATTATTGTTTGTATGTAATAGAATTAGTTAGTTACAAATTTTGTTAATGTTTTAATGTTTAAATTGAATAAATATGGCCCCATACCCCAAAATCCTTGTTGTAACCTGACTGCTTTGACATTGTGCAAAAAAGAGAAAGATATGGGCCAAGCAGTTATATTTACAAAGGAATACGTTCAGTCCCATTAGACCCTTAGTTGTGTTGGATGGTGAAGCTTTCTGGAATTTCTTGCAGGTGAGACCTGAGGTTTTTGAAAATCTATTGAATTTAGTAATGCCTTTTATATATATATTATAAAAAAAAAACAAAGATACCATGATGGGTTAAACGATAACCACAGAGGAAAGATATCTTCTTCGATTTTTTTGCCACTTGAAGGACGTATGAAGATTTGAAGTATAGCATTGCCATATCACCATCAATGATGTCAACCATGGTACCAGAAACTTGTGCAGCAATCTGGTTGCATTTGGATTTAGAAGTTGGTACACTTCTAATAAAGAATGAAATGCCTGGTTTCTCACGTCTTTGTTATGATAAAGGGCATGTGAGGTGTCCCATAAAACTTGGTTGGTTTTGTACTCCTCTGGTGACTCTATCAATACTTCTTTTTCTTGCTGATAAAATTCATCAATTTACTCTATAATTTCCTAAGCTTGCTCACTCACCTTGATATATTGGCAGGAGAAAGGTGACGTCACGTGCCACCCTTCTTTTGCGATCGTAGGAATTAGAAATTAGGTGCACAGTTTGATAGCTAAGCAACTGCTATGAAATTAATTGCCATAATACAGTCGTGAGTGCTTTCATCTGAAAAATAGGAAAGCTCAGTGTATGTTGAAAGCAACATGGCAAGGTGTTGAACTTCAAAATGTGAAACACCCCAAAATACCTTTGAATAACACTCAACAGAACCCTCAATTTAAGAAGCACTGCATGAGTTGTAAAATTAAAATCTCCACAAGAAACAACTGGCTGTGTAAACTGTTTGGATCACAATGGGGTAGTCAACCACAAACTATTCGTACGTTAGCAATGGCCCAACGCATTAAATTATATTTGACACCGTTTTCCTGTATTTCCTTGCGTTTCAAGAATGAATACCCACCGAGCTTGGTGGTCGAACAGTAATGCTGCGACCTCACATTTACGAGGACATCGGTTCGATTCCCTGTCGGGCCATCCAGATTGAGGTGTTCTATGGTTTCCTCGGATCACTCCAAGTGAATGCTGGAATGATTCCATCAAAAGGCCATGGCTGAATTACTTTCCATTGCTTGCTCCCCTGCCCTTTCCTGCCTCAATGTCGACGAGGTGTAAAGCTGGAACTAAAAAAAAAAACAAAGTTTTGGATAATTTTGCACTAAAGGACCTATGCTGAAACCACCCCTCATGTGGCACTAATGTAAATGTAATTTGTTTGCATTAAAGATGTAACACAGCCTGGATCGTAGTAATGGTAACACGTAAGGGCATCTGGAATATTATGGCCTATGGTTAAGTTTTAGCATTTCAACTTACATGCAAACGAACTCTGATTGTTGGCAACAATAGTGAGTATCCATTATCTACAGATTGGACCCTGGTAAATAGTGTCAATGAAAATTACTACTGGTAATACAGTTTATAAATAGTTCATACAAAAAAGGTTTCTTGACGTAATGTGTGCTTTCAATTGCTACCAAAATAAAGTTGTATATCATGGATACTTACTGTGTCTACATGTATCAACTTTAGGGGTAAGGATGTTTACCTAAAATTGAACCCACAATTTATACACTTTCTGAAGTATATTTATTAAGTATTGGCATGGTTAACATATTCCATTCATTTTAACTTGCTGCATTACAGTAATAGGATAAATAAGTAACTGGTTAAAAATAATCAGTAAACACAATCTAAAGAATAATATAGTTGTGTTATCTGTGGTGGCTATTAATGCCCAAAAATGTTATTGTAATTTAAATAATATTTACATACATAAGCAATTAAATTATATTTGACAGTTTTCCTGTATTTCCTTGCATTAATGCCTACTGAGTTTGGTTTGTGAGCATTGGATTTCAGAGAAGTCAAGAAATAAATAGAATCAAAACATAATCCAAAGACCAGTAGAGTGATCTTTGGTTAATAATTCTTGAATGGAGTGCTCATCACAAATACAGAGTGATCCGTGGTTCAATGTTTCTGTCTTCTAATGATTATAAATCCTTGCTCTATTCCTCAGTACTTTACAGATTTCAATGTGGACCAAAAGATCTCAAATTTTAAAACGCCATCCAAATTGCTGCAGTAATTTTTGCATTATGCTCTTTCAAACTCTCAGACAAATGCAGCTCACTTAAAGATTATAATAGTATAGATGTTAAAAGCTTAAAAGGATTTTTTTTAATTTACTAAACAACTTTTTCAGGTGAGTTGCTGATATTGGAAGTATAGTATCAAAATGTCTAAAAGACCAGCGGAAGATGCTGGTGCCGGCAATCAGCCACCAATCAAGAAAGTTCAGTTCGAACCTATACGTATTGGACCAATTTCTACTTTAGAAGAGATGGATATGAAAGTGTTGCAGTTCCAGAATAAAAAGCTTGCACAAGTAAGGATAGTCTGTGTCTGAAATATTGTTTTTTGCATTTGTTACTCTTGATTATGAGGTCATATTCAGAAATAAAGTAAATATATGCAGGAACAAGAATTTGAAAGTAATTCATTTACTAGCAAAATTAAGACTGTATTAGAATGCTGATTATGCCAATCTGCTAGCCAATATTTTTTCTTAGTACTAAAATTTGTAATGACCAGATTTGGGTTTTGCACGGATTTGACCAAATCACTCCGGGCAAATGCCAAAATAGTTCCTGCAAAAAAAGACTGTGGCTGAATTCCTTCCCATTCCCTGTTCCCAGTCCTTTCCTGCCTCTAATGATGTGGACAAGGCACAAAGCCATAAATAGTAGAGATTAAGCAAGGGCTTATTTACACCATATGAAAATGGAGATTCTGTGATATTACCTTTCTTTATAGTAGTTAAGTCTTAAAATTATATAACGTTTGGGAACTAAGGCAAAAATTTAGTAGTTTCACCGTTTTTATTGTATGTGAATCATGTAGTAATGTGAAAATGTAATTTCTCTTATATTTTTATTTTTTAGCGGCTTGAGCAGCGACATCGAATTGAGGCTGAACTGAGGCAGAGGATAGAGCAACTAGAGAAACGCCAAACACAGGATGATGCTGTGCTCAATGTTGTAAACCGTTATTGGAACCAGCTCAATGAAGACATTCGTGTCTTGCTCCAACGATTTGATGCTGAAACTGCTGATGAGTCAGAAAATAGGAGTAAGTTGGTTTTTATGTTACATTATGTCTTGTAATTATGTAGTAAGGCATTCTGCCCAAGCTAAAGTAATCTTTCTGTGAGAAAAAATACCTCTTTTGTGGGGTAAGTATTTTCACAATTTAAAACTCTCTGACACTACCAATGCTTAATGTATAATGATCAAGTTGAGCAGTCTGATGGCTTAGTGGTTAAAGCATCTGACTAGAAACCGAAGGGCCCTTATTTCAAATCCCAATGTTTGGTAGGATTTTCAAAGGCCGTTGACATAATCTTCAGCTCTGGCACAGCTTGCTGTGTAATGTGAAGTACAACCAGAATGCTTCCGTAGCTCGGATTCTTCATTAAGCGGTAGGTTCCCTATACACAGTAGGATTACCGTGTTTGATTAGCTATCCATGACAAGAAGCACATTGGGCAGCTAATTGAAAACTCGGTCACTTGCTGGCTGAACAATTCTTCAGGACAATGTCTTAGAGTGATTTGATTTTTGAATGAACAAGTTAGAAGTAAACTGTGTTTTTTAAGGTCCCATTCTATCGCATTAACTCTGAAAGCATTTACAAACCATAAATCTTGAATTCAGTTAAAATATAATTCTGCAGCTTATCTCTTAATTAATACAAAATCACTGTTTAAAAAAAATGAAAAAACAAACAGTTCTAAGAAGTGAAAACATTTCTATAAAGATTTCACATAGATGCTACTGTATAGTTATAGTGACTGAAAGAATATCTTGCAGCAATCAAAAATGAACAAGTACTTGCTCCAATGCAGCTTTCCAATCCAAATTGAGCAAGTAATGGAGAATGAGGTGAGCAAGTTAATTTATCAATGGTGGTGTCAAAATATTTTGATTCCTAATACCCTTACCTCATAAAAAAGGCATTTCTCCACACAGAAAGACTACTTTAGTTTGGATGGAACGGGTTGCTACACTAAGGCTCTCACTTGTCAGGTATATGTAAACATCATGCCTTGTGCTGTATCAAAACAGTTGTCAGTTTGGTCCAGGTAGCATTTCAGCCTAACCACAAACTCCACTTCTAGAAAAATCAAAGCTGCAATCACACGTGAATTAATACATTCCCTGTATCATCGATAAAAGGCGTAAAGAGTGGTCTGAAAAGGGGAAGAGTTAGAGGAGTCGGTGGTGTGTGTGATGATGGATCTTGCGTTACAGATGATGCATTAGAAGACTCGGGTATTGGGGACGTCTGTAATTCCTTGTTTTCTTCAGTTACCTCCGACTCGGGAGGAATTTTAGATAAATTACCACTTGCTAAAAGTGGTCCCATCATGAACGGAAGAGCAAACTTCATTGTGTCATTTAAATAGTATGCTTTTTGCCCTCTGGATCCTGTCCCGCTTTGGGAAGGTTTGAGTTTTTTAACGAAGGTACTCCTCAACATCCTCCACTTCTCCTTGCATTCGGTCACTAGAAAGAAAATAAAAACATTAATTACATGCACCTGTTTCATTTATCAAGGTATCGGACTACAGTGTTTGACTGCAACATGTGGTGTGGTCGATTTTCAATTATCTAGTTTTGTCAAAGTTCAGACAATATGCAGAACAAAAGCTCCAGGTACCTTGCAGCCTCCCCTCACTTAATGGCATCAAAACATCTGGTATGGATCCCAGTGTTGTCACCTCTTTCACTAACAGCTGGAAACCAAAACTGGACTACACCATTCGTTTATATGAGTAAATTACTAAAAAAAAAAAAAAAAAAAAAAATACAAAATCATTCATTGCTGTATTATTTTAATCAATTTATTTATGCATGCATTGATTATTATAGCACAACGATTTTTTACAGGTATTTGGTGATGGGAAGTACTTTCATTTGCTTGGTTTATATTTCGCCAGGGGTGACACAATAATAGGACGAATTGTAGCAGAAACCACTATTATAATTTGGGACCAGATGAATCAAGTTTTTATGCCGCAACCAACAAGGACACAGTCGGAAAGCATAGCTGATCGTTTTCAATTATTATGGAATTTACCAAACTGTTTCGGTGCTCTGGACGGAAAACATATTCGTATTGAAAAAATTCCGAATGCTGGTTCAAGTAATTTTAATTATAAATCATACCATTCTAATAGTACTATTAGGATGTAGTGATGCTGATGGCCTGTTTACTATGGTTGAGGTAGGTTATGCAGGAAGAAACAGTGACTGAGGGATTTTTAGAGCTTCAGCTATGAGGCACTGGTTGACTCGTTCTCGACTTGATCTTCCACTTCCTCTTGATGAAAATAATGATTGTTTTTTTCCTTATTACTTTGTGGCTGACAAGGCATTTCCTTTATTATGATACCTATTGAGACCTTACTCAAAATGGGTTCTTGATAATATAAAAAGGATATTCAACTACAGGGAGGAAAAGCATCGAATGTACATTTGGAATGATAACAGAAAAATTTCGAGTGTTGAATACTCCGATATGTTGCCGCGATGTTAATAAGGTTATTGACACAGTGAAAGCTGGGTATGTACTACATAACTACGTCAGAAAAGAGACGGAATCCAATACACAGCACTACACGATGACAATTGTGACTTAAATGCTACTGCAAACAACATTATTTCTACACCCTCAGCTCCACGTCCAGTAATAAATGACCATTCAACAGCTAATTCTTTGATAGAATATTTAGCAAAGTATTTTTTCACTCAACACTCACCTCGGCAGTGGAAATACTGGCATTGACAATAATACTATGTAAATTCATGTCTCGTGTTCAGTTTATTTTTTATTTTTCACGTAATTTTTCTTGATTATAATGCCTGTTAAACATTAATTGAAATAAAATGATAATAAAAACGAACCATTAAAATAAATAAAAATAAAAAATATCTTATTACACACCTGTTAACTTTACTGCCATTGCAACCTCGTTCCATGCTCTTTCAGTGCAGTCCTTTCTCGAATACCCGGCAAGTGTATAATTATACAAAACAGGCTGTTTCTCTACTTCACCAACAAAGAAAATGTTAAACACCTCCATCGTCTCGTATGTTACGCGAACTTCCGAACTGATCACACGAGACGCACGCTGCTCGAGACGAGTTCGCACTGAGTACTGATCGCATGATACTTATGTTTAATGCTAAAAATATGTTTCACCAGAGCTGAAACTTATGTCTGACACGCCTATATTATACTAACTGTAAAGTGTTTACCGCATTATACAGCCTGCCAACTGACAATGTAGTGCCAGATTATGCCTCGATGACCAACGAGGCCAAGCCACAGATTAAAATACTGTCTAATTTGTTCCCCTAAACTGTCTCCCACGAAAACAATATCAGTCTCACTACAAGCTGTAAAATATTTGGAATTTTGATTTGTACTCCCATATCGCCATGAACAAAAAATAAAGTTCAGTAAAATGTTACTCGCGATGTGGTAGCTGGCACCGATTGCAAAAATAAAAACGAGCGTGGTGGTGTAACGGTTAGCGTTCTGGCCTCGCATTCGGGAGGACGGCGGTTCGAATCCCCGTCCGGGCATCCAGATTTGGGTTTTCCATGGTATCCCAAATCACTCCAGGCAAATGCCGGGATGCTTCCTTCAGAAGGCCATGGCCATGGCCAAATTCCTTCCCATTCCTTGCCCCCCCCCCCCATCCTTCCCTGTCTCTAAAGACCTCACTGTTAAGAGACGTTAAGCAGTTTTAAAAAAAAAACTCTGGAAATAACAGATTAATCTAAAAATTTCATTACTACCAGGCATGTTTTTTTAAGTAAGTACCGTTTTGAAATTAAAAAAAGACGTGCAAATATATATCAATAATTTTATTTTTACATGAAAGCCTGTACCTTACTCTACTTTTCTACATAATTCCCTTTAATATTGAGACACTTGTCATAACGCAGTACCAGTTTTTGAAAACCCTCGTCATAGAAGTCTGCCACCTGACTTGTTAACCGCTGCATCACAACTGTTTTGACTTCGTTATCGTCTTCAAGACGCTGACTGCCCAGGTGTTTCTTCAAGTGCAGGAACAGATGGTAGTCACTGGGCGCCAGATCAATGCTGTACGGAGGATGATCTATAGTGATGAGATCTTTGGTGTGATTAGCCACATGTGGACGGGCATTGTCATGCAGCAAAATGATACCCTTGCTCAACTTGCCACGTCTTTTGTTCTGGATTGAACGGCGCAGATTGTTGAATGTCTCACAATAAGCTTCTGCATTTATTGTCTCATTATGAGGCAGAAATTCCACAAGGACTACTCCTTTTCTGTCCCAAAAAAACTGTGCATATGATTTTCTGGACAGAAATCGTTGGCTTGAACTTCACTTTTTTGGGTGAATCTGAATGCCGCCATTCCATGTACTGTTGCTTTGATTCAGGTGTGACGTAAGCCACCCATGTCTCATCGCCCATAACAATTTGGCTTAAGAAATCGTCACCATCGTTATGGTACCACTCAAGCAAAGTCAATGCACTGCCTAAACGTTTGGTTTTGTGCACATCCATTAACATTTTCGGTACCCAACGTGAGCAAAATTTTCGGTAATTCAAGTGCCCGGTCACAATGCCACTACGAGAAACATTAGGAAAGTCATCATACAAGGAGGAAATCATAAAGCGTCTGTTTTCTCTCACCTTATTGTCCACTTACTGCACCAAACCTTCATTAACGACCGAAGGACGCCCACTCCATTGTTCATCATGCACATCTGTGCGGCCATTTTTAAATGCTCTCGCCCACTTTCTCACCATTCCATCACTCATAATGTTTTGTCCGTAAACTGCACAGATCTCACGATGAATATCGATCAGTTTTAGGCCTTTAGCACAAAGAAATCTTATAACAGCCCATACTTCACAGTCGGCGGGACTCACGATTATCGGAGGCATCTTAAACATTCAGTGAACAATGTAAACAAGGAAGAATTAGGCTGTAATGGTGTCAGTGCGTAGGCAGGAAATGCAGGTACCCAGTGCGCATGCGCGGAACACCGACTGTAGCGCTGCAGCCACGGTGTGTCAAAACGGTACTTGCTTAAAAAATATGTCTCGTAATGTAATAACAATGTATTTTCTTTTAAGCAAGGTATAAAGTTATTTTAAAAATTTTAATGTGTTTTTTTGAAGGAAGTTTTTTTTATATAATTATTTTGGCACTTTTCAGAGCTTTCATGTTTGGTATTTATTGTTGTGCTCCCTGTGCAATGGATTTGGAATTCAGCAAGGTCAGGGTTCAGAAGCCTGCAGGTTTTTCGTTTCATGGTAAATTTTTTGAAAACGGTTGATACTAGGTCCAGGTTGAATTCTAGTTGGTTCTCCATTAGCCAGGTAATTTGTGATAGTATTTTGGATTTTGTTGTTTTACTGTTTACTATTGATATCTTCAAGTGGGATGATGATATGCTTTTTAAGAGTTTTAGAGAGGATGTCTTCATTCTCTAGTCAGAATTCATCTGGTCACTTCAGGGTGTTTCTTATTTGACTGACTAGCTTCAAGCCCGTCAAAAATGACGGTTTGAACGCATTATTCTGGCAATTCACTTTTTTGCAGTTGGTTCATTATACGGAATTGTTATTACATAATGCTAAGGCCTTGATTTTTTAATGTTCTACATATTTCATTTGCAGTTCACATAGCAATACAGTAGTAACTTGTACTGAATTAATGACGACGGAGTATAGAACCAATAAAATTAAAAACAAATTAGGAATCCCATAAAAACTTTTGCTATCCATGTATACTAGTTTTATTCCTGGTCCAGGCACAGTTCAGTACAATAAATATGGAACTTCTTTCACCTGCATTAATTAATACTTCCAGTAACATCGCACTTATGAAAGCAGTTTAAATGGTTTGTAAAACTGATTTCAGAGCGAATTATGCTGTAACAAAATGTGTCAGTTGCGATTCTGGTCAACTTAGACATAACCTCCACTAACATTGCATTCGAAAATCATAGCTTTTATTACCCTCATATGAATAATGACAGGTACAACCAATGGTGGTAGTCTGAATTTATTTTGGAAAAGTGAATATCGATCATTTTTAATATCTTCTCAATATGAGTACCATACTGTGGTTAGATTATCGGAGTATTTGACTATGATTTATTTTGATAAATGAATTTTACTTTAATGATGGAAATTATAATATCAAAAACGGATAACGGTCATTTATCTGGGTGATACATTTCGCGATTCAAAAATTTGGTGTAAACTTTCTCCTAGTTTTTAATAAACTGCATTGTTTCTTATCTACTGCCAAAAACATTCTTAGGTTACGTTTTAACCTAGTTATTATTTCTGCATCTAGTTTTCGTAAATAAACAAAAAGCAACATGTATAATTAAATGAACGTACCAATTATAACTTTGTAACGTATGATTGCCTCGCATTAAATTTCTAATATCTCTGTTCGCCGCTATTTGGCTGCAAGAATATCGTTGTTGAATTGCGAATTATAAATTGAAACCATTTTTAATTATATCTTTCGCGATATGAGTATCTTACTTTGGTTAGATTATCAGAGTATATGGTTAGGATTTTATTTAAATAAATGCATTTTTATAATTTAAAAAACGGATAACTGTTATTTATTTAACTAATACATTGCGTGATTACGTACGTTTCTCTGAGTTTTTAATAAACTTCATTGTTTCTCTACCGTCTGCCAAAAAAATTCTTAGGTTATGGTTTAATCTAGTCCTTATAATTGATACAGTTAAAATAGCGTAAATATTGCATCCCCTTCTCCTAACATGAATTTCTGCATCTAACTGATGCAGATAAAATAGTGTAAATAATGAATCTCCTTCTCCTTAGATGAATTTCTGCGTCTAGGTGTAAATGAACAAAAAGTAAGGATGGAAGGAATGTAATATGGTGGCTGTTGATTGGCGAATGAAGGGTGGAACGTGACCGTCCTCTAGCCAATAGCTGTAGCAGGTATAGACGACGTATCCAGACTCCAGATTAGCGTTTTATATAATAGGATTAGTTGCTGCTAGCTTTATTATGGAAGACTCTTCGAAAGACAGTTTTGAAATTCAGCTATTTGGGGGAGGAGAATCTATAATTTTCATGCTTATAATAAATTGGGCTCTTATGTGAAGGGCATTCTTTGTAACTTGTTTGCTAGTTTTGTCTTTAAAGATCTTGGTTGCATTTCATCTGTAAAATCAGTTTTCTTAATTTCTTTGATTAGGATTTGATGTGTTCATATTTTGGCTGTTCCCTCTACAATTGGTCATTATTTATTTGGCTGCACATTTTTGTATGTTAATTGCCTTTTTTATGGCTGTTGAGCAGTTAGCACTACTGATACGAGTGTTTGTTGTTGTTATTTTGGCTGAGTCTTTTGTAGTCAGCCAGCCTTCAGGTTATTGCCTCTCTGTTATTCAGCCATCTCTTGTTGGAGTATGTTTACATGGTAGGTCTAGTGGTCAAAGTCCAAAATACGAAGACAGACGATGGGTGTAGTTGTGAGATTGTCTATTACTCGATATTTATTATAAATCTAAAATAGAAAACAGATAACATTAAGGATGAGGTGTGATAAATAGACCACATAGCCAAACAACATTACAGTACACTGCTATGATTATCATTTTGTGATAATCTCTTAATTTTGTCATCTACTGCATATTAAAGCTTCAGTTAATGTTGTAGGTAAATATTTGCATTTTAAATTGTATCTTTAGAAAATTAAGATGAAGTGTTCTTTTTCCAGATGAAAATGAAGCAACCACCTCATTTCTTATGCAGCTGTCAACTTGGGACAAGGAGGAATTGGATGAAAAGCTTGCTAATCGTGTGCAAGTTTCAAAACGTGCTGTTGCCAAGGTGATCCAAGCATTTGACAGATTGATGCAGCGGAATGAGAAGATCACTCTTGCTTTGAAGGGGGAGCTTGATGGAGGTTATTGGAATCTTCTCCCATCTTGCGATCAGTGTATGCTTGCTTCTGTTTATTTTTATTTTGTAGATGTTCTTGTATGTTTATTTTCCGTTTAATTGTATTGTAATTAGTATTTCTTGGCATTTTACTATTTATCACAGTTGTGCTTAGTGCAGAATTATAGAGCACTGGGTAAAATTTCTTACCAAGGAGTCCAGTAATGATTTGTAATTTATTTGTGTGCAGATTGGGTAAGGGAATGAGGAGAACTATGATTAGTGAAGAGTCAAACTGAAGGAAAAAGGAGAGACGGTGCAGAAGACAAGCCTGAAACATTTTGGGAATGGATAGGTGTTCAGTGACATACACGAAAGAGTTATTGTCCATAAGTTATTTAGCTTCTATTCTCGGACCAGTGCTTTGCATTAATGAAGCTGCAATAATGGAATTTGCCATACTCTAACAACTAAATCAACATTTGGTCTGATAAGCAAGAACAAATTACACTGTGCAACAAATTGCAAGATCACTAAAACTTTTTTAAAAAATTTAGGCGTTCTATTTGTATTTCTACTTCCTGAATTTGAAAATCATGCTAAAAACACAGTATCACCCACAGTTTTTGCACAAATTGCAATTTATGTTAATGCATTATAATGATATTATAATATACACAAAAACATAATATGCAGCTCAGATGATTGCGTCCCTAACGGCACACAGCGAGTGTGCTGCCTAGCACTGTATTGTGTAAGAAAGTACTTATTAGTGTTAGTATACAATGTCTGCCTGTCTGCAATGTCTCCCAACAGTTTTTATTATTTGTAGTGAAAGAAGACCAAAGAAACGTTACTGCTGCTTTCATGAAAAATATCTTCTATACCTATTTCTTGTGTAGAAGATCTATGATGGTGGATGGCGGGAAAGAAGTCATCATAATTTGGTGTCCCTATGGTCTGGCAGGAGCAACAGAATGATATAGACAACTGATGCTTTTGCTCTTGTAAATTAATTGGTTTCAACAAGAAAAGCAAGAAGGTTATTGATTACCCAAACAACATTCGCTCAGCGATTCATCCTGGTCCAAATGGCCCAAATATAACTATTCCACAGCCTCCACAGACATTAGATTTGGACTACAGTGATGACATAGATACTTTGCAGGAGATGGATAATACTGAGTTTAAAGTAGGCACAGATGCGGGCCCTCTTCTGTTCACTCGGCCAAATCTAAATGATTAAGTCTGGGATCTGGGACTGACCAAGTATAAAGCAGAGCTTCTTGGGTCAAGACTACTTGAAAGACATTTGTTAGCACCTGCTACATCCCTTACATTTTATGGAAATCACGCAACATTTTCCTCAAAATGACTTGTTACTGTGCTGCAGTGATGTACAAGGTTTGATGGGTCAGTTCAACATTCCGTTTGCACCCAGTGGCTGGAGACTGTTCATGGATTCATCTAAAAGAAGTCTGAAGGCAGTTCTGCTGCATGATGGTAATATATATGTCTCAATACCTGTTTCCCAATCTGTGCACCTGAAGGAAACGTATGACAACATGAAGCATCTTCTATCTACCATTCATTATGAGATCAAAATTGGATGGTGTGTGGCTATTTCAAAATGTTGGGTATTGAGTATGCGTCTCGGTCAACAGTCGGGATATACCAAATTCCCCTGTTTCATGTGTGAATGGGACAAATGTACTCATGACAAACATCAGGAACAAAAACAACAGCCCTGAAAGTTGAAATTGGTCCCAGGGAACAAAAATATCAAGCGCGAGTCTAGTGGAAATAGAATACTCTTGCCACCTATGCACCTCAAACTGGGCATAATGAAGCAGCTTGTCAATGCATTTCCTAAGTGTGGCAACTGTTTCAAATACCTATGTAAGCAGAACCCCAACCTGTCAATTGAAAGAGGGCATGTTCACCAGTCCTGATAGTCAGAAAATAATGCTAGATGATTAATTCCTTCATTCAGTGAATGCCGAGGAGTGAGATGTGTGGACTGCCTCTAAGTGCTGGGTTCAGAACTTCCTGGAAAATAGAGTATATCGACATTGTTGAGAACATGCTGACAAAATTGAAAATGCTTGGATGCTGAATGAGTTTGAAGTTACGTTATTTACATTCACACCTTGACTTTTTCCCTGCATACCTGGGTGCTGTAAGTGAGAAATAGGGTGAAAGATTCCATAAGGATATCAAGAACATGGAATTACTATGTCAGGGAACTTGGCTATGTTCAGATGATGGGCGACTACTGATGGATGCTTCACCATGAACACACGGTAATATCCCATAACAGGAAAAGCAGGGGCCACACCATGACTACTAAAAAAGCATAGAATGAATGAGGTTAATGCATGTTTTGTACCACATTTGCTGTATGCATCTGTTCATATTTCAATGTTATTGTTTTAAATTTGTATTCTATTTCAGCATGATTCGTGTGTCATATATATGTACTTCTTCAATATGTGATGTCAATATTGGCAAAGTATAAGATTTGTGCCAAAACTGTGGGTGATGTTTTGGGTATTATTTTTGAATTCAAGAGGCAGAAATACTTTTGCATAATGTTATTTATTCTCGAAAATACTTATGTTCAACATAGTTTTCACGAGTTTGCAGCCGGATATTTTCTTCAAACGATGACAATGTCCTCTGTTGTCTCCATCAGGTCTCTTGCTAGTGAGAATCTGTAATATTACTGTTAAACAGCCAGACATCAGCAATGTCGAGCTGGGGTCGTCTCTTCGTGGTTGTGCAACTGCCCAGTCAGCACGAAGCACAATCTGGATGTTGCCGGTGGTCTCTCCCTTTTGCCTGTAATATTGATACTAGAGGAATATTGTCTTCATTGCTTGGTTTTGTGGATACTTTGAGCAGTATAATGATATGTGCTTGACTCTGCTTTCATTTGTATAGACTATCTCTATGGAAGGTGTCAATTTGGGATGGATGTACTAGTTTTGTCAATCAGATCAAGACAATTTTTTCCCCTGAAATGTATTATCTACATTTGAATTCTGTTTCAGGCAGACCAGGTACCAGAATTGCACAACTATAGGAAAGATTTAATGCCTATGGACAAAAGAAGCTTAAAAATTCATTGTAAAGGACTCATAATTAAACACTTTCAGAGGAAGTTTATAGTTTTTTTTTCATATTTTTTTTTTTTTTTTTTTTTTTTCATTTTTAGAAAAAAGTCATTTTCTCCTGTAGTTTTGATTCATGCATTCCCATTACTTCAGCCTACACTTGTTATTCAAAACTTTAGTGTTTCAGTTGTGTCATGACATTCCTACTTCATTTATTGAAAGTGAGGGACTTTTCAACAACCTTCAACTTTATTCTGGATCCACAGTGTCAAGTTTAATGTGAAATTGCTTTGAGATTAATCTATGCTCTGTAACTGTGGCATTTTATAGCATAAGTAATTTGACTATTGTTTGAAAGACAGATGTCCAAGACAGATCCATATGTTCCAAATATTACGTGGCGCTCATGATATTAACTGCATTGCAGATACCATTTTGAAAGTGAGTCTGGAGGTGTTTGGTTTGGTATAGAAAGAGAACTTGAGTTGCAATTAGAAATACAGCATCAGTCTAGATATGTGAAATTTATGAGGGAGCGCACAAATCCAAGTTTGATATATGTTGAGATAAGGCAACAGACATTACATTAGTATTAGCGCAACTGATTAATAAATAACATTTCTTTAAAGTTGTGGATTTAGTTAATTTTTTCACGTTTCATTGGTCATCTGGTTACTAAGAAGAAACAGTTGTGTAAACAGTTGGTGTTGATTTATTTTCTGAGATATAATAGCAGGATGTCACTCAAAACACAATTTATTGTGTAATTTCCTTCAAACTCAAAATTTGCCTAGATACCTAGCACCAAAAGTTATAACATTAGTGACAGTTTAGTAATTGGTATTAATCTTTCATAAATGCACCCAGTTAAAAATTTGTTTTGTGGCCAAATTTATTTTCTTCTTTAATTATACACTTTGCTGTTTAAATTTTTACCTATATTTTTAATGTATCCTCTGCTATTAGGCCACCTGCTTCTTGCACACTATCCAATTCTTTCTTTTCCCGACTGGAAGTGCTGCTGAACAGAGACCAGCTTTACTCTTTTCTGCATTTTTTGTCTGACATTCTTTCCAAACCTTCAGTTTTAGCACAAATTCAATTTAGCTGTATATACACTGAAATAATTACTTTACATGGGGGTAGTAATAGAATGTATATTATTTATACATGAATTATAAGATAGGATAGGGAAAATAAACAGTTACCCGTCACTTACCACAGATGAAGGCAGGAGGGCGAAACACGTAAAAACACAAAAACAAAAGAATTACACAATATTTCGACTTTTCAGTCTTACTCGTGTAGGAGGCGAGACATATGGCAGGGGGAAAGATGTGGTCACATCCGAGCCCGCCACATGATTCATGTGGCGGGCTCGGATGTGACCACATCTTTCCCCCTGCCATATGTCTCGCCTCCTACACGAGTAAGACTGAAAAGTCGAAATATTGTGTAATTCTTTTGTTTTTGTGTTTTTACGTGTTTCGCCCTCCTGCCTTCATCTGTGGTAAGTGACGGGTAACTGTTTATTTTCCCTATCCTATCTTATTTTCAGTGCCTCGCGGCAGTTTCTTTGTTTCCTTTATCCAATTATACATGAATTAGTTGGATTTGGTACTAAAATTTTATGTCACATACTGCATCATCATTAAAGGAAAAAACTATTGTGCAGGTCATTCAGATAAGAAAAAAGAGAGAAGAAAAAAGTAAATTGGAGCTTACCAAAGGTCAAGATTGATTGGCATTTAACTTGTACAAGAACTTAACAAACAGCAATCAAGACATTTGCTAAGATTAATTTTATCCAAAAAATTAAGTCATTCTTGTGCTCACTTCAAGGCTGTTTTTCATTTCTTTTTCGAATAGTTAATGAGTGCTGTTGTTTTATCAGAAACTTTCTGGTTAGCTCAAATTGATCGTGTTTCAATAAAATAAATATTAAAACTTGATATGCAGACATTGTAAAACACAATTGAGATTACTAAACTTTCCAGTTGTAATTTGAGCAGCACAATCAGTGAATCTTACATCCATCTGTTATAAGTTAAAGCTACCTCTGCCAACTTGTTTCATTTCAGAAGCTGACAGATATTAGTAACATCCATGATGGACAAAATAGGAGCTTGTTCTTTGAAAGTGTGTATATTTGGTGTACCTGTACAGTGTGGAGACCAGAGGTTTGGTCAATGAGTATAAATATCTCTGTCCCCTCGTGAGAAAGTTAAGGTGCATGTGTGTTGGTTCATCCTATATGTTTTGTCACTTTTGTGACTACTTTCAACCAGTTATTTCCCACGGTTTGGCTGAGTGAATCTTAAGTGCCACAATACTGATCATAGGGAGACAAGGTATAACATCGAATTCTACCAACTAGTGGGGTTAGAGCTTTATGAAGTTTTCATTAATTGTGTTAGTGAATGCTGAAATTAATAGGACTGTTTTCCTCTTAAATACATGATTCACAAAAAACAGTACACTGAGTGTTAGAACAGAACTTAAACGTTTTTCAAATCGTCACTTCGTTATCTTAGTTTAGCTGTCTACAGCCTCCTCTTCCACTTTTATAGGAGCTACGGGAATCTGGCTAGGTCCTTGTTGAAGCATGTCACTGCTCCATTCTGTGGAGATATGATTCATCAGCAAATGCATCAATCTTATAGTCAAATCATTCAATCTGAGGAAGTATTGTGATAGCTGACAAATGTGTCTAGTATCCCTTATTTGCCTGATATGTCCACAATCTGCTTTCTTTTCCCTGAAGTGAAAATTTTCTTGGAAAATTGTAGATGGGCATTTTGGAAATGGAACAATGTTTCTTGAAGGAATTTAATGATATCTGTTGTAATTGGTTGCTGGAGGTCAAGAAAGGTATGCTTTTAGAGTTTCAGTGCAGAGACTGTAGTTTCACTTACCACATTTAACTGTGAACCTTAATCTGTTGATGATAATTACACCTTTTTGATACTTTGTCTTTCTAAAGTTTGGCCATCTGAGAACAGGAGATAAATCAGCCAGGGTAGGAAAAATTAATTTTATTTATTTGGAGTCTAGAATGCTTGCCTCAGTTATTTTTCTGATTGTATTTCAATATTGTTTCAAGACTTTTTTTGTTTATCTGCTAGTAAAGTTTTGCACAAACTCTTCATTAGTCTGCACTTGCATCTTTGCATGTAAAATTTATGTAAATATCATACTACTATACTACTTTATTGCTATGTAAAAATGTAGTCAACACAAAAAAAATGTAGCATTGTACTTGCATAAAATTTACTCAAGTTCACAATACACCATGGAGTTGTGGGCTCTTCTAGCAACTTTTTTAGTTCTTCAAAATGCTAGTTACTTGCTTTGCTGTGCATGTAGTTTATAAAAACACATTTTTTTAAAAAAATCAATACATTTCTGTGAAAAATACACATAGCTTAAAAATTGTCAAATGTAGAGCTTTGGACCACTTGACTGTAATTAATTCCATCAGTTGTATATGTAACTTGTATTGAAAATATCTTCTCATTGATTTTCATTTTTGATTATATTTTAACAGTGAAAATTTGTTCCTGCAGATGAGGCACCAAACATGGATGAGACAATCAGACAAGCCAACATTGAAATCCAGGCTGAGAACCGCAATCTGCAGGCACTGAACACTTCACTGCATGAAAAATATCACACTATTTCTTTAAAGGTATATGTTTAGTCTAATGTGTTAACAAGAATGATTGACTCTGTCCCAGTAATGTAGTTAGTCTTAGCAATCTTGTTTTTGGGAATTTAATGCAAATTGAAGTGAAATCCTCTTCAAAACTGTAAGTACCTTAATACATATCAGCCCTGTAACAAGCAGTGTGATGGCAGAGAAATTAACGTGGTATATGCAACACAGGAACATTTTCATTCACAGCCCTTCATTAGTGCTGCAAGCATTGAAAGTACACATAAAATAACAGAAAATTCTCCAATACTAGATGACCCGTGCGAAAATTTCGCGAATAAAATGTGATGAATAGTGCGGTTGAATATAATGTCACCAAGTTCAGTCATTACTCTTCATACTCCTACTTCATTTATCGATTTTGGTTAGAAATCCAGGGAGATAAATGGCTCGAACCACAAAAAACGTATTTTAGAAATATTGACATTTTTGCGCTTTATGGGTCGAATTACGAAAAATTCCTTTCTTAGAATATAATGTTACCATGGCAGAAACCTTAGTCTTTAATACGATATGTCATTTATCTATATCGATTAGATATCAAGGGAAATATAAGGCTCGTGACACAAAAATATGTTGTAGATCAATTTATACTTTTTCCCTTTAATAGTTGAATTCCAAACACTTCTTTCTTAAAAGATGACGTCAGCAAAGCTGAGACATTATTCCTCACAATCGTACTTGATTTATTGATTTTGGATAGATATCAAGGGAGATAAGTGGCTCGAGACACAAAAAACGCATTTTAGAAAAATTGACTTTTTTGCCTTTTATGGGCCGAATTACGAAAAATTCCTTTCTTAAAATATAATGTTACCACGGCAGAAACCTTATTCTTTAATATGATACCTCATTTATCTATATAGGTTAGATATCAAGGGAGATAAATCGCTCGTGACACAAAAATCGGTTATAGAAAAATTTCGATTTTGGTTAGATATCCAGGGAGATAAATGGCTCGAGATACAAAAAACGCATTTTAGAAAAATTGACATTTTTGCCTTTTAAGGGTCGAATTACGAAAAATTCCCTTGTTAAAATATAATGTTACCACGGCAGAGACCTTATTCTTTAATATGATACCTCATTTATCTATATCGGTTAGATATCCAGGGAGATAAATCACTCGTGACACAAAAATCGGTTATAGAAAAATTTATACTTTTTTCCTTTAATGGTTGAATTCCAAAAACATTCTTTCTTAAAATATGATTTCACAAAGCTGATACATTACTCCCTATATTCCTACTTCATTTATCGATTTTGGTTAGATATCCAGGGAGATAAATAGCTTGAGATACAAAAAACACATTTTAGAAAAATTGATTTTTTTGCCTTTTATGGCCTAATTACGAAAAATTCCTTTCTTAAAATATAATGTTACCACAGCGGAGACCTTATTATTTAATATGATACCTCATTTATCTATATAGGATAGATATCAAGGGAGATAAATCGCTCGTGACACAAAAATCGGTTATAGAAAAATTTCGATTTTGGTTAGATGTCCAGGGAGATAAATGGCTCGAGATACAAAAAACGCATTTTAGAAAAATTGACATTTTTGCCTTTTATGGGCCGAATTATGAAAAATTCCTTTCTTAAAATATAATGTTACTACGGCGGAGACCTTACTCTTTAATATGATACCTCATTTATCTATAGCGGTTAGATATCCAGGGAGATAAATTGCCCGTGTCACAAAAATCGGTAATAGAAAAATTTATACTTTTTTCCTTTAATGGTTGAATTCCAAACACATTCTTTCTTAAAATATGATGTCACAAAGCTGAGACATTACTCCTCATAATCCTACCTCATTTATCAATTTTGGTTAGATATCCAGGGAGATAAATGGCTCGAGATACAAAAAAAACGCATTTTAGAAAAAGTGACATTTTTGCCCTATAAGGGTCGAATTACGTAAAATTCCTTTCTTAAAATATAATTTTACCATGGCGGAGACCTTATTCTTTAATATGATACCTCATTTATCCATATCGGTTAGATATTAAGGGAGATAAATCGCTCGTGACATAAAAACGCATTGCAAAAATATTGATACTTTTGCCGTTTAAGGGTCGAATTCCGAAAACTTACTTGCTTAAAATACGATTTAACCAAAGTGGAGACCAAAAGCTTTAAAATGACACCTCATTCCTTGATTTCGGTTAAGTATGAAGGAAGATATAGGCTTGTGACAAAAAAATACCTTATAGAATTTATATATATGATTAAAGGCTGTGTGATACCATTATTACATAGTTAAATGTGTTAGGGACATCATAGAAGCTATGATATGCTGTACAATCAAAATAGCTGCTTATGAATAAATAGAGGTCATAAGTAACGTAATCTCACACCATAAATCAATCCCTGATTAACAATAAGATTTGTATTTAACATAATAAAAGCATTTTTTTAAAAAAGCAATTTATGAGGTGGTAAACCAGACGATCTCAGAAATGGCTCTAACGATTTCGATAAAATTTCATTTGCAGATAATGTTTTGCTTTTCAAGTTTGTAACACAATATTAAAAAAAAAAAAAAAAACGGTAACTCCGAAATGGCTCTGATATTATCTCTTAGAAGTTTCAGGTAACAGTGAGCCTACTGTTGTTAGTTAAGCTCCTGTTTGGTTAGAGCAAGGAACATGCAACTCAAAATGCCTGGAAGCCTTCAAGGAAAACGTTCTACTTTAATCAAACTTTACTCGAAATCTTGCATATTGAACAGAATTCGAAAGATGCTGAGTGAATATTGGTCACTCAGGTACTTTTTACTGATACAAAAAAAAAAATACTTCAGGCATTTCAAAACCTACATAATTAAGTATGTAAGAAAACACTGAAGCATGTACGTACAAGGCAGTTTCCTGTACGCACGTGTTTCGGCACATTTATGGGTTAGTTGGATTCACTTCTTTCTTTTTCTAGGGATGAAGTTCTAATATGTGGTGCAGACATTTCAACCAGCTTGACATCATTCACAATACCAAATGTTGAACATTGGTTTCTAGGAACAGCAGAAGAAGATTCTTCCTTCTCATTGACTAATAAAAGAATTGCTTATTTTTTCACAGGAATGATGCTGTAAATACAATTCCCACACAGTTCGTAGCTCTTCAGGTGGATGACTTTTGTATCGTTGCAAATTGGCACCATTATCAGATATTTATTGTGTTGATGGACTTCTTATATATAATAGGATTACCAGTGTGACGTCTGTTTTGACCATACCTATAGCAATGCAGAATGAGAATGTATTTCAGTCTGGTTAAGAGGATTAGAAAAAATTTCAGATCTTCCCTTACAAATGAAATCCTGTAGTCAGTTCCTATTTTGAAGGCTACCATTTCCAGTCCTTGTTATGTTTTAAGGAAGTGAAGAAAACCACAGCTTCATCTTTGAAATCTGATTGAAAGTACATATATAAGATATCAAACAGTGTAAATAAGTCTACCTGGTGTAATATAATATACTTTTTCCCATTCTAAGTGAAACAATATAGTATTTCAGCAGATTTTAGTTTTTACCATTTTTAAGTTACAGTAGTTACTGCAAAGTTTGTCTTGAAGTTTATGATTCTCAACAAATAATGTGAAGTAAGTGGATGAAATTTCTTTTAAACATGCTGTTTTAAATACAGTAAAAGCCCTTTATTTGTGGTTTCAGTATTCGCAGATAAAATAATTGTAACAACTTTCTGTATTCGCAGATAGAATAATTGTGAAAACTTTCTCTATTCGCCACTTGAAATTTTTATTATTCGCGAATCCATTTGGTATATTCAGTGGATTCGGTATCCTTCACTAACGTGTTGGCATCGTTTCAGTATTGTTGGCACGTGCCAAGAGTCACTAACTAACTGAAACAACTAAAAAAAAAAATCTTATTGCCATTGAATCTATCAGTACTTCGTTACAATAATTCTGAGTGAATAACACTTGTCCCCTCTGCTTTTCTTCGCAATTTATGTTAATTATGAATATTATTCAATGCCAAAAATTTTTGACATACCATAATCCATTGTTACAATACAAGAATTGTTGTGAAAACTGAAGCCATAAATTATAAATCGTGCCCGAAAAAATACTGTGGCCTCATCTCACTGTCGAAAATGATGGAGAATCCGTGCAAATTCAAACTTTAACTGCAAACATTGCTCAAGTTGCGAATGGCATAGGACGGCATGGTTTTGAACCCAAATCACCCCAGGCGAATGCTGGGGTGCTTCCTTCAAAAGGCCATGGCCAAATTACGTCCCGTTCCTTGCCCCAGTCCCATAACGCCTCTTATGACATCGATGAGGTGTAAAGCCATAAGTAAACAAAAAAATCATTTTAAACAGATAGAATCAAGTGACATTCAACAGTTGCTTGAAAATTTCAGTGAAATCGACTTGGAGGAAATTTTTAATCCCCAACCCATTGAAGAAGAGGCTTCAATGTGCACTGAAATGGTGACATTTAATTTAAATAAATAAAAAAAGACCTATGTGAAGGTCTACGGATAGCAAATGAGCTTTGTGATTTCTTCATGAAAATTGATGCATCTATGGAAAGAAGTCTTGTTTTTAAAAGATCAGTTGTTAATGCCACAGCTGAATATCAATCTGAATTGAAAGACTATTTAAAAGTGGCAAAACAATAAGATAATACGAAATTCTTTTAAAACATTGTCTAAGCCTGACAGTAATAATTAAAACATGTTGCTTAAAATCTCTTAATAAATTGATTTTAATTTTTTTTTTTTTGAACCTAGGAATTTATCCTCTATAATCCCATACAAATTACCATTCCATATTTGCGGCATTTTTACGGGACGTATCCCCCCGCGAATAAGGAGCTTTTACTGTACAAATTTTTTGAAGTTTAATGGATGGTCAATTAAATTTAGATGTTAATATTTGATTTTTTTAGCTGGAAAACAGTCGAGAAAATTGGCAGGTGTGGTAGTGTAAAAACATTTACCATCTCTTTTCTTCTTTATTATTATTTTTTTAAATATATATATATATATATAAATAAGCCATCAGTTACCACAGATGGAAATAATGGTGGTTAGAGAAATTAAGCTGACCATTCACCACATATGAAGGCGGGGAGCCACAATGAAAGAATGAACATGAACACACTTTATAGTATTTATGAATAACCCGTCTTTAAAGACCTTGCTGTTGAGAGATGTAAAGCAGTTAAAACAAAATTCTGAATAAACCTTAATTATTTTTATAAGTGAAACAAATTACAAGTGAATCAAAGCTAACAATAAAAATGCTGTTAAGCATTGAAAATAGGAAGGATTGGTTAAGTAACCCCATAACTCACCACAGGCGAAGGTAGGAGGTCTGTGAAGAACACAGTAGTGTAGTTGCTTGGCCTCATGTCTCACCTCTAATCATGATTGTGATTTATTCTGAAATATTTGTTTGGTGCAGCCTTCCTTCTTTCATCTGTGGAGAGTGTTAGGTTAATTTTTTCCAATCCTTATTTTTATTGCCTTACAGCCTTTCCAAATAGCTATTGTTGTAATAATTCTCATAAATCAGCTATTCTCAAATTGTTCCACGAAGGCGGGGTAGGCATAATGTTACTATTCACTTGGTTAACAAAAAAATTTAAGAGTCTGTTCACTTAAAAAATCATTTCCAATTTCTTAACTTTTTTTTCCACAGAAATTCAAAGTGTGCCTTTAAATTTATTATGCAGTTGGTCCCAAATGTTAATAATATACATAGGTAAAAAATTAGGTCTGTTGAATTTAGTGGTATGTAGAATTATTTTTACTAGAGATCGCCCAGTGGTCGAAATTCGACCATAATTCATTAAGTTAATTAGTATTTTTTGTTTGTAACACAGTAATAATTATTGCAAATAGTTTCTTGAATTTGTTCTATTGCGTTTGAAAAATTGTCCTATCGGTATCAAGTTTAGTACATACATTCCAACGTAAGCTTCGAATGCGTGAAAGTGAGGAAAAATCACTTCAAATGTGAGTAGATATACACATGTTATTAAGCAAGAAATACACGTTATTACATGTCGATATTATTTCTGTGTGTTTCTTACTCTTAATTTTTGGTCCAGGCTGCATTTCAACCTAACCACAACTGCTATTAGTTACGGTAGACGCCATATATCTTAGCACTGAAAAACAATATGTCATCCCGCACAGAGAAATCGTAACTGTTACATGATTTTCTATTTGCATGTGGAAAGCAGTTTTTATTCAATACTGTAGAATTAAAAACATGTGGAATAAATGTCAACAGCTATGAACGTGTATTTCTTGCGTAATAACATGTGTGCATCTACCCACATTTTTCCTTATTTCAACATATTCGAAGCTTACGATGTACACTTTACCTAAATCAAATATTATCGCCTAAGGAATGTGTGAACCAAATTTCAGACCGACAGGACAATATTTGTAGGTTCCGACGTAATGCTAAACTCAGTATATAAAGACTTTGCTGCCATTCATGTAATCACTTTTTTTTTAACTACCAGATTTCGTTCAAATGGTGGCTCACCATCATATTACAGCTACATCAATTTGAACTGCATCATTGTAACATCGTATATCTAAATCACGATTTAATGAATTCCGAATATACTCCGTTTCGAAATGTTGCTTCTATGTAAATTCAGAGATTAAGCTCGACTCTTTGGTTTCACCAAAGACCACAGAGTATCTCAATGCTGGAAATACACGTCATATAGTTGGCTCCGATCCGATTTCACTCACACACACACGTTCCTGAATTTATTTTTCATTTAATAATGTATCTGTAACATGTTTTAACTATGCTTATAATTTTTTTTTTTTTTTTTTTTTTTTTTTTTTTTTTTTTTTTTTTTTTTTTACTGTTGACCAAAGATCACAGACATCGCTTAGTGTCGTTGCCTCTTAAAAACAATTGAATGTATACAACGAATGATTTATTTTATTTAATTTAATGTATTTTTAACACATATTATATGTACATTTTGGCTTTATGCACTTCTTCCCCATATAAACTTTAACTATGCCAAATCTCACATTTCTCCGTGCGCGCAATATTCTGAAAAATGTTTCCAAAGTTTTCGCTTAGCGTATTAATATATAGATACTTCTCTGGTGCTTGGATTGGAAAATGTTGAGAAATATGTCCAGATGCTCTAAATTTAATTCCAACTTTTCCGAGAGGCGTTTCTCAGTTAGGGAACATCCATAAACTATGTGGCTTAATAGAGGCAAGGGAGGGGTTGGGTAAAAAAACTACGTTGGGCGAGAGAGAGTGTTCGGAGCCAACCCATATAGCTTTTCATTCATGTTATTTGTCACAGTTAATATAAGGTACAGAAAACACAACAGCATGTGAATATTTATTTCTGTTATTTACCTAGCTCCATATGTAATTTACAATTTCCTGACAAGAGAAAACTGTAAAAAATGTCTTCTGGAAACAATAGGGACAAAAGCTATTATTTATTCAACTATTTTAATCTTTCTTATACTCGCGGTTATATTATCGTTGCTCCCCCCCACCACCCCCGTAAGTCTATTGCGTTCTATGAGTGGCTGCGTCGAACTCAAGTCTTGCGCAAGCCCAGCCACCTACTTTCGTTGACTTGAAAAAGGTGTTTTTACCCGAAATATTGTTTTTTCTTTGTTTGTGTGGTGTTTTGTGTTGTTGCTGCCCTTCAACTTTGGTAAGTGTTGGGTGTATTTTCCCTTTCTTTTCCATGTAAATATTGCCTCACGGCATTTCTTTCCTTTCATTGTTACCTAAAAAGAAATGTACCTTAGATATAATGCAAAACGAAAGTTACTCTCTGCGATAGTAATGGCCGTTAATTCTAAACTATCTATGCCGCCAACGACAGTATTTCAGCAATGAATATACTAAGATCACTTGCAATATTTTTTAAGGAAGTTCTATCATTACTGTGGCGCCACAATCTGATGATGGATTCTTATAGAAACAAACAAAACAAACAAACAAACAAATAAAAAATAAAGAATTTTTTTATATCTCTCTTGGTTTTTGAGAGATAGCATGTAAAAAATCAGTTACAGGTATGGTTTCTTGTGCTATTGGTGGCGTTTCTTCTGGTCCATGCTGTATTTCAACCTAACCTCCTCACTTTTGTGATTCAATACCTCGAGAACTAAGCGAGATATCAAAAACAGTTATTCTTTGTTTCAGTTTTGTCTTGTCAAGGTACATACAAATCCATCATCAAATTTGAGTATGGTGAAATTTTTCATCTGGTCCCGGCCGCATTTCAACCTAATCACGTCAGTTTTGAGATACGCTATCTCTAGAACCAAACGAGATATCAAAAAAAATTATTCTTTACTTTCAGTTTGTCTCGTCAAGTTACATAAGAATCCATCATCAAATTACAAATACATTCCTAATCCATGAGTAATAACATGTATTTTTTTTCTTAATGGCTTTTATACAACTACTCACATTTCGAGCCCTTTTTTTTCACGGTATTTCAGAACTGAAGTAGTTAGATTGAAATGTAGCCTGGACCAGAAACAAATTTTTCCAAAGCCATCCGGAAACACTTACTTCACGATACATGACAATCACTAACATGGCATTCATTAAAACAGCTTATTAATTACTAACAATAATTGAATTCCTCATGACTTATATTATTGCAAGAACATTCTGGGTCCGGTTGCATTTCAAACTAACCACAACTTATACTGATATTGCTGTTGCAAAATCAAACATTTCAGATATGCCTAAACACATTAAATATTTCACTAACTACAATTTGGGTAGTGACAACACTGTCAATTTTAGGATAGCATAAATCATAACAACATTTTTCTTAATACATCTTTATTTTGAACACGAAATAATAAATCTGCAGTATCACAATGCAAATGCGGACTAGATTTCACAATCAAATTGCAGTAAAAAAACTTTAATATACATATTAAGCTCTTAGTTACTTACCAAAAATATCACAATTCTTTTATCCTTATTGAAGATTTAATATAATATATAGTAGTTCAACTAATTACTAAAAGTGAATAATTATAACCGAAGACAAAAACAATATAAACAATTCAAAGATTAGTATATAACGCGTAATGCTCATTATGTTTGATTCAGGTATTCCGTTTATTTACTGCATTCCAGAAAACGGAAAAACTAAATATTCAAGGTCAAAATGTTAAAAAATCATTAGTTAAGCTGTGTGAATTTTCGCCAGATTTAGTGCATGTATGAAAGTGCATAATGTTCCATGGCATACAATTTTCCATATAAAAAGGTTTTTAATTGCTTGTTCCTTCCAAAGGTACGCATAAGTCTTAGATATTTCAGCAGATTTTGATTCGGACCATTAGCTATAAAAACTTGAAAACCACATCCAAATTGCTGCGGTAGTTATTGTGCGATACCCATTCAAGTAAAGAGACACATGCAGCTTGCTTATAACAGTATAGATTAATTAGTACTAACAATTCTACTATTAAATAAACAATAAATTATAGGTTTATTAGTATGGTCATATATGAACACACGGAAAAATGTCTAAAGTTTTGTTTACTGTAAAATGTCACAAAATTATTAAAATCAGAAGAGATTGGGTATTAGAAAAAAAATATGTTTCTGTAAATATTTTAAAAAAAGTTCTACTTTCCTGTGTGTCAAGCTCATTATCTTGCTTCTTTTGATTGACTGGTTGTTAATTCATCAGGTTAACATTAATTAATGATTGGTAAAATTTTCTGTTTACAAATACACATTTCTCTTGTTTTATCATTGGATGCATTGTTTAGCAATCAGATTGGTCAGAAGTTTTTTGTTGAGTGCATATTTTACTAAGCTCATGATTTAAGAGGGCTGATTAGATTCCTTGTTTCATGTCTATTGAATGGTTTCTTAAGGTATATATATATATTGTAATTGAATAGAAAGATTATTTTCACATTAATGTTATATAACTGTTATTCCCCTTTTTTAATATTACTTGTTGTTTGCAGATGGCAGAACTGCAGGACAGCCTAATGGGCAAGGAGACAGAGGCAGCTGAACTGAGAAACCAGATTGATGATCTGCAGTATGAGCTGCTTAAAGTTCAGTCACGAAATGACAAGTTGGAGAATCATTTGGCTGAGGCTTATGAGAAGCTCAAGGCATACCAGCAGATACATGGTGACGACAAGGGTGTCGTCAAACCAGTAGTCACTACAAGTGTTTCCCAGAAGAAGGTGAGCTATTACATACTTATCCTTTACAGTTAAACAATATTACTAATGTTGATACATTAAATTGTGTACCATGAGAATATATTGATATTAATAATTATTATTTAATAAATGCGCTAGTACAATAGTTGTTGGATATTGTTTATTTCACGGACACGTTTCGCCTCTCGTCGAGGTATCTTCAACATACAATTTTTATTTACATTTCCATTTTGAGGAGCTGTTGTTGCTCGCTTGTGGCCTCAACTATCATGCTGTTTTCACTATTGCACTTAATTATACAATTTTGGTATAGCTTTTATCTTATGACTCCACTAGTCAATTTTGAAGCACAGTTTCTGATGTACGACATTGCACACGAAAACGAAAGTTTGGCAATGTCGCACCTTAGAAATGTAAATGTAATGTGCTTTCGCTCTTCATTAATAATTTGGGGGGAGAAGAATGCTCTTTTCAATCAAGGAACATTTATGCCCATAGTGAGGAATCTGATTAATAATCTCAAGATGAGAAGAGAGTCATCTTTACAGGATGTAGAACGGGAGTTATACAAGTGGTGGGAGGTAGCATGAGAAACAGGTGAATCATGTGAGAGAATATATGGGGAAAACAATACTCACAGCAGTGGATGATGCTTAAATGAAGGAAAGGTATAATGACCAAAATATTGGGTTTCAAAAAATTGATGCAATTCTACCCAAAAATCTAGAAAACTTTGACAACGAACACAGAAGCCTCTCCACTATAACCCTTCCATTGTTTGTACCCCATTTATATTTCTAATTTTGAATATGTCAGCTTCCATAACTGCTTTCTACAGTTTCATGTTTTGTGTGGTTATTTTCATTTGTTTGTATGTGGTTATTGCTGTTCTATCGTGCTGTTATCTGTTGCTTCAGTAACCTATGTTTCTGCTGAATCCTTCAATGAAACCAGGTAGACGGAAACATCTTAAATGTAAAAGCTGTAACTATCATGTTTCCTCTCATTGTATGGATTAAAATCTTTCTTTTTTAGTTGAGAGTTCGTGAACAGCATTTCCACCGAAGTAACCTTTTATTTAGAGTTTTATTAAATTGCTGGTTTACTTAACATATATATTTTTCCTTTTCTCTCCCTCTCTCTGAATTTATAAACATGGTTACAGTGATGCTTCTGTTATAATTTTGGCAGTTGGAGGATCTGCAAAAGGAGGTTGAAGAACAGCGTGAACTTGCCAACAACAGGCTACAGGAGCTAGACAAGCTTCACCAGCAACACCGTGATGCCCTCAAGGAGGTCGAAAGGCTTAAGATGGATGTAAGTAACTTGTTTTCTGCAAATAAACAACTTTTATACAGTCTGGAACATTCCAAATTGTAAATGGGCTAAAAAGTGAATTTTTAATATATTTTCTTGCTTTTATTCAGTGTCTTTTGACCAACCAGTTTGTAGTAACACCTTCAGAGGGTGCAATTTTCCTTAGTTTCGGCTGAGCTGGCAAAATCAGGCTCTCCACATCCTTTCTCCTGTAAGTTGCTCATTGTGTCTTTCATGTTTTTGAACATTATTTGAACAAATTGTACTAGTAGTTTACTGCAGGTATGGTTCGGCCAAGGTCATGCATCATCAATTGCAGATCGTGCATAGAGCCATGACACAAATGGACCATCTGCTGGCATATGTCATTATAATGATGTACTTGATGGTGCACGACAATTCTGTGCTGAGAGAGAGTGCCTTATTAATTTCTTTATTTTTTGTCAGTGTTTTTGCATGGATCTATGCTTCATTCCACTTGTTGGGCCCCAGTTATCTACCGCTACGATCTGATTGGGTATTCTGGCACTTCAGGACAAGGTCTCGACTGGTACACTGCCACCTGTTGCGCCACCTTCAGCTACTACCATTTCCTTGATGCGATATAGGGCGGCCTAGCAACCATTTCTAGACCAATGACATCCATATTTTGTTTCGCGCTGATTGGGCGGTTTCACAAACAAGAATAGATGACCCCAGCTCAATATTGCTGATGTCCGGCAGTTTCGCAGTATCTTTGTAGGTTCTCGTTAGCGAGAGTGCTGATGAAGACAACAGAGGGCGTTATTGAAACATCATCATTTAAAGAAAATATCCTGCTCTGAACCCATGAAAATTATGTTTGCAATGTATTATTTTACCTACACATCTCAAAATAAACAATAAGTTGTAAGTGGGTCACAAAAAAAGATCCTAAAAATTGTCAGTTCACAGTTAAGAAATGTTTGGTATTAACAACTTGCCTGTGGCCATTCATCTTGGTGTTTGTAGTTTTGAGTTAAATTACTCTCAAAATAATTTCATGTAAATATTGTGTATTTATTGTTAAATATGAACATATTTTAAAATCATTTTGGTTAAAGTGAGACTTTTTTAATTACTGTTTCATTACTTTAAATTATGTCCATTACACTATCATATTTAGAATCAAAATTCAATACAGTTCTTATTTTAAATTAATGAAATATTTTGTACATCACATTTCTGGTGATCTTCAGATCCGGCAACTTCCTGAATCTGTGATAGTGGAGACGACTGAGTACAAATGCCTACAGTCGCAGTTTTCAGTGCTGTACAATGAGTCAATGCAACTGAAGACTCAGTTAGATGAGGCACGTGTGCAGCTACAAACCAGTAAGAATGCCCATCTACGTCACATTGAGATGATGGAGGTAAGGAACTACCTTCAAATATTGTTTACATTAATAAGTAGTAAATGTGTACCATAAAACTTACCGACTACAGATTTAAATATGACAGTTAACTGTGTGGTAATGGTGATGAGTTAAGTAAGAACATTGTTACTGCTGACATACCAATGATGAATGAGGGTATCGGGAGCTTGAGCCTAGCAGTGCTTGGATCTAGAGGAAGGGCAAACCGGGGCACTTCCCCTGGGAGGCAAATTCATGTGGCAGTGTACTTGTTTTGGCTTGAGGGGATGGCAATTTTGCAATTGTTCACTGTGATTCTTTGCCACTATTTACTGTCACAGGGCTGCATCAATGCTGTCCCTATTCAATATCGCGACGCTGCCGCACAACTAAGTCATGAGTACATTAGCAGAAGCATTCAGATTCAGTTTCAAGATAATTTTCTTGGCGTCAAGATGTCTGAGGATCTTGCACTTTCAGATGTGTCAGTTGCACTCCGTTTGCTCATTGTAAAAATGTGCTCATGGACGTGTTATTTATTTAAGGAGTGCAGTATTCATATCCCTAAACAAACTTGAAGATGAGATCAGTTTCAGAAATTTGCCAGTATGACTTGTACTGATTTTTACAGTCTTTAGAGAATAGTCAAACACTGGATTTCCAAACAAGAGATTTAACTTCAGACAATCTATTTAAGTATAAAGGGTTTCACAATATCGTGGTGCTTGTAGTTGCCAGGGGTGTCTTGCATATGTGCATGCCAAATTGCAGGATAGGAGATGGAACGTGCATTTTCCAGAGTCGCTGTTAGATGGAATCAACCCCATTCCTTATGTACAGGGTGTCCCAGAATTATCTTTACAACTTGAACATTGAATAAATTATGTTTGGAACGAGATATCACAATGCAGTTTTTTGCATGTTACAGAGTATCTCTCAAAGTTTTTTTTCTGTTTCATTTCAGGTGCAGTTTGGTGACAAGTAGGTAGTTACATCACATTTATTTAAAATGTACACCCCACAGGAAAAAGCTCAGTGTGTTTTCTGGTTTATAGAGACACGGGTTACTTAACAGGCACAACATTCAAATTTGGGGTTCTGAACCTCCGTATGCATTTAGAGAGAGAGAGAGAGAGAGCGCGCGACAGCCCAAAGGTTAATGTGTGGTGCGGTGTTATGCACAACCAAATCATTTGGCCCCTTCTTCTTTGCTGAGAAGACAATCAAAGGCCCAGTTTACTTGGATATGCTAATAAAATTTGTTGTTCCCCAACTGGAAGTCCTTCAACCAACAGTCATCTTCCAACAGGATAGAGCACCTCCACATTGGGCTCATGATGTCCGTGATTTTCTAAATAAACTATTTCCTGGTAGGGGTCCAATTGACTAGCCGCCTCGTTCACCTGACATAACCCCCTTGGATTTCTTTCTTTTGGGATATGTAAAAGACATCGTGTATCAAACCCCAGTTAGAAATTTGGCAGATCTCAGGCAGAGGATTTCTGCAGCAATTACGATAATTGATCAAGGGATGCTCCAGAGAAGTGTTCTAGAGACAGAAACAAAACTTTGAGAGATACTCTTCAAAATGCAAAAAACTGCATTGTGATATCTCGTTCCAAACATAATTTATTCAATGTCAAAGTTGTAAAGATAATTCTGGGACACACTGAATTTGTTGGTGTTGGCGCATTCTCAGTATCTACAAATCTAATGAAATCCTTTCATCGCTTTGGGTCACCGCATCTTCAAAAGATTTTTAATTACAGATTGAGCATGACACAAATTACTGTTGAAAATGTGTTTGGAATTTGGTCATAAAAATTTAGAATTCTGTTGAAACCGATTGATTTGTATGCTAATAAAATGGACGTATTGATCTAGCTTGTGCTTATTTGCACAGTTTTCTTCAGGAAAATGTTACATCACGGAAGACGTTCACTCCACCAGTCTCTTTTGACCCAGCAGATCCTTGCAGAAATTTTAGAAAATATCACTTTGAAACAGTGATTCATATTTTGTATGTTGTATTTGGTACCAAGGTGTCAATTTCTGGCTGTGTTTGTTGTTATTTAATCTGTAATGAAGTGCATAGTTTTTTTTTAATAAATTCATTAAATGTTTGTAGTGGTATCTTGAACATACAATGGACATATTTGGATCATATTTTTTACGTAATACCTGTTCTAAAGTAATGAATGAAATATTTGTTGCAGTATAGGTTAGTTAAGCACAGACCATATTAATAAATAACTCGCAAAATACAGGCTATTAAACATATGGATGAAAAAAATATCAAGGAGGAAGAGCACAATAGCAAAAGTGAATAAGATATGTATAAATGCTCATCTCAGTTTTTTCTTCTGTGTCAATATCGATGGTTCTGCTGCCTTGTGATTCAGTTACAGGCTATCGGTACAGAAAAGGTTTATACCCGAAGCAATAGCATTTCTTTGACAAAGGTCCACTTTTCTTCTGGAACCATATTTTTATGTTCTCTTTGTTTTTCTATTTCGACCACTGAAACTTTAAAATTTTCAGTTAGCTCCTTCAAACATTCTGTTTTCCTAATTATCTTCAAATACTATTAACTTCATATATAACACATTTATATTACAAAAACACACATTTATATTACAAAAACTATATATTTAAACATTGATTATACTAAACTATCACTTGGAACTTGTAACTTACCAGTAGAGTATATTATAAAATATTATTTTATCTTTATATAGAGTTATGTCAAACCTCTAATATTTGTGATTTGCCAATTGAAATAATTATTAAGATACCACTAATGTATGTTACATCAGATAAAATAATAAATTTTATCGAAACTTAAAAAATTGTCATATTTAAAAATAAGTAATGGTAAATTGTACTTCAAAAAGAGTAACTTGGGCCACTTTCTCACCCGAAAATGTAGTATGATGAGGATAACAAATAATTCCTGCTGCACAGAAAAACTGCTCATTTGGAATGCTGGTGATAAATATGTGCTAGCCATGGGTCTTAGATATCCAAAAATTTTACTATTAATCTGCCAATACTTTAATGGTTACTTAAAAAAACAAAGGAAGATACATGCACGTTCAAGAAGGACGATGTATAGGAGTGATTTAGAAAAGTTAGATGAGATAAGAGGATATGTTGAGAATGCGATGCATGAGGCCTTTAATGACTCATTACAATTCACTTTCGAAGGGCCTCAACGAAAACCCAAAGAAATTATAGTTGTATAAAAAAAAAAAAAAAAAAAAAAAAAAAGTTAGTGGTAGTGCCAGTTCTACTACAAGACTGGAAGTTGATGACAGCTGCAACAAGGCTACTGTATTTAACACCGAATTTAAAAATTCTTTCACTAACAAAAACGTGGAAACATTCCCACTTTTCCACAGCGTGAGAATTTGAGATGGATCTGGTACAAATTGATAGTGTAGGTATCCTGAAGTGGGAGAAAGTGCAGCACTCCGATGGTATACCAGTAAGAGTATTTTCGCAACCATTTCTGTCAGGTAGATTCTGTAAATCTTTAGAAGAAAGAAAAGTTCCTACTGACTGGAAAATAGTGTAGGTGTTTCCTGTTTTCAAGAAAGAGGATCGGAGAGATCCTAGGAATTACCAACCCATATCTCTAACATCTGTTTGCTGTAGAATTCTAGAGCATGTCATATGCTCTAACATTATGAAGTTTCTAGATGAAAATGAGTTACTTATAGCAAACCAACACGGATTTCAGAAGAGCAAATCGTGTGAAATGCAACTGGCCTTATTTTCACATGACGTAATGAAAGTTATCGATGCAGGTTCAGAAGTTGATGCATAGTTTCTGGGCCACCCTCATAGGTCGCAATGTCAGGAGGGATAAGATTAGAGAATTAAGATGCCATACTGATGCTTTCATGTATTCTTTCTTTCCTCGTTCTGTTCGAGATTGGAATGCACTGAATTAAGATTGGTGCTTAGCACCTTCTGCCACCCACAATATTTGTAAATTGCAGACTATAGATTTAGTTTGGATTTTTTTTCCTTGGGCATATTTTGTGAACAATTTGCATTTGTATATGGTATTCGGTTTACAGGTTCCTCATCATTATTGTAATTACCTAACATATTAGCCATAGAGATGGCAGAGAGAGCAGCCAAGTGTAAACCTGCCCTAGGGCAGAAAACTGATGATGATGGTGATGAGCCATAGTCTTATTGTTGCAGTGTTCTTTTCTTACTGCATTTGATTTTTCTGTGCTTATTATATTTGTGAGATTTACTTTTGTAATTAATTTCTGTTTTATATGTTTGCAAAGAAAGTCACTGATGAATTTACCTTTGTAATATTGGTCCAAAGACGTTGCTATTTGGAACAATATATTTTTATTGATTTCAGAAATATTATAATTTAATACATTCTTCAAAGAAGCCGAAAAAGAAGTCAAGAACGGCAGCTGTGCTGATGTTGTGATTTTGCCCACTATCAGCAGGAATTTGAATCATCATACAGTTTATTTAATGCTTCAACTAGAGAAATAATGTCGGCTGTTCAAAGAAGTTTTTTTTCTTTTAAAAAAATAATTTAAATCTGTATTAAGCTTATGCAATAAAAAAGTTTTGCATACAGAATATTTTTAAAAAAAATTGCTATAACTACATCAAGCAAAAATTTGCCATTCTGGCTCCATGACTCAACAACATGCTATTTAGACATTATTTAGCATGATTTTCAGATCTTTAAAAATGGTTTTTTTAAGTAATGGCTGCTCAAAAATGTGAAAATTTCGAATTTTTGTTATTTTAACGAGCTGCTGTGTTAACCAAATTCATCATGGAGTAGAAATAAATTTATGAGTTGTCCAACCCGATGAGGGGTATAAATTGACATAGTTAACAAAATGATCCAACTTGTTTTTGAATGTGAAAAAAATCCTTAAAATTACAAAAAATCATAATTTTTCCCATTAAATATGTAATTTTTGGCTCATTTTTAATTAAATTGTTTGTAATATTATGAAATAACTCATTTCCATAGCTTTAAAACAAAAGTGATTTCAGTGCTCTATCTCTTACAATTTTTGAGTTATCGGCAATTAAAGTATTACCTGATTTTCAAAGTGTATGTATTTTTAGCAAAATTTCGTAGGATTAAAACTCCGCCAAAAAAATTTTTTTCACTAAATCCTTTTGAGGTAATTTATAACTTCAATATGATTTTCCACCATAATTTTTTTTTTTTTTAAAATGACATTCGATATCCAACACATCCTGTCTGATTTGAAATGGAATGGGTCTTAGTAGAGATTATCAAAGTGGAGAAGATTATCAGATGTATAGAAGAAAATTATAATGTGAAAGAATGACACACTAGGTCAGTATCCTGAGAAAAGGAAGTTCAACAAATGGCCTGAAATAATGACAGAGTTTTTTGGAGGGAGGGGGGAGTGCAATGGAAAGTTAAATAAAAGGCCTTGTTTTTAATTATGTGGGCAAATCATCATATATATTATTTCTATAAGGTATAAGGTAACAATGAAAGAAAAGAAATGCCGCGAGGCAATATTTACATGGAAAAGAAAGGGAAAATACACCCAACACTCACCAAAGTTGAAGGGAGGAGGGCAGCAGCAACACAGCACAACACACAAACAAATAAAAAAAGAAAAAACAATATTTTGGGTGAAAATCCCCTTTTTCAAGTTAACAGAGAGGTGGCTGGTCTTGCGCAAGGCTTGCGTAGGACGCAGCCACTCATTTTTTTGTCACAAGCCTTTATCTCCCTTCATACTTAACCTAAATCAATGAATGGGGTGTCATTTTAAAGCTTATGGTCTCCACTTTGGTCACATCATATTTTAAGAAAGAAATTTTTCAGAATTCGACCTTTAAAGGGCAAAAATGTCAATATTTCTAAATATGCTGTTTTTTTTGTGTTAGTCATTTATCTCCCTGGATGCCTATCTGAAATAGTTTAATGAGGATCATTTTAAAGATTTAGTTTCTAAAATGCATTCTTTGTGTCCCGAGCCATTTATCTCCCTGGATATCTAACCTAAATCGATAAATGAAGTAGGATTATGAAGTGTAAGGTCTCAACTTTGTTGGAGAAAGATTTTTTTTAAAAAAATTCAACCCTTAAAGGGAAAAAGTATAAATTGTTGTGCAACACATTTTTGTGTCACTAGCCATTTATCTCTCTTGGTATCTAATCGATATAGATAAATGTGGTATCATATTAAAGATTAAGGTCTTTGCCGTGGTCACATTATATTTTAAAAAAGAATTTTTCGTAATTATACCCTTAAAGGGTAAAAATGTCTATTTCTAAAATGCGTTTGTGTCTCAAGCCATTTATCTCCCTGGATATCTAACTGAAATCGATAAATGAAGTAGGATTATGAAGAGTAATGTCTCAGCTTTACTGCTACATCATCTGCAAACACCAGTGCCTGTAGATCTCTATTGAATGTTCTTTTTAGTTCTTTTAAGATGTTATCCATCACCGCTATGAACAGAAGGGGTGAAAGGGCACTTCCTTGTTGTACTCCTTTGGTTGTACTAAACCATTCAGAGTAACCATCCCCAACATTTACACAGCTCTTGCAGTTATTGTACAGCATTTGGATCTTTCTAATGAGGTACTCTGGTATTTTAAGTTTTCTTAGACTTTTCCAGATGTTGATCTAGGAACATTATCGTATGCCTTTTATAGGTCCATAAACACAATAATTAGGTTTTTTCCCTCTTTCCCAATATTTTTCTACCAGCATTCTCAAGGCAAATATTAGATCTGTTGTGCTTCTTCCAGACCTAAACCCATGTTGTTCCTCTTCTAAGATGGGCTCTAATATTGTTCGTACTCTAGCTTCAACTATAGCAGTATGGGATGAAACAGAAGAAGGAATACAAAACAAACTGAAGATGTGGAATGATAAGTTTGAAGAATATGGAATGAAACTGAATAAAAAAAAAAAAACTGTAGCACTAAAAATAAGCCGAAAGAATACAGATTGTCATATAAAATTACAAGACCACGAAGTTGAAGTTGTTGACCAATTCAGCTACCTGGGGAGCATAATTGCCAATTATGGTAGAAGTGAGTTAGAAATAATGAGTAGAGTAACCAAAGGAGCCAACTTCTACAGTACTGTGCGAGGCTTACTATGGGACATGAAGGTTCCCAGAAGAACAAAAATTGTCTTGTACAAATCATATCTCATTCCTATTCTCACATATGCTTTGGAAACATACACACTGACATCAAGGGACCTTAACAAGATCCAAGCATGTGAAATGAAGTTTCTTAGAACGGCCCTCCAGAAAACTAGACTTGACCGCATAAAGAATGATGAAATTAGATCAAACCTAGAGCTAGGGGAATCTATGGAAGAGAGACTTAGGTTATCAAGACTTCGGTGGTTTGGGCATGTGAAGAGAATGACTAGTAAAAGACTGCCAAAAACTTATTTGGAAAAAAGGATAGTGGACAAAAGACCAGTGGGAATACCAAGAAGAAAATGGACAGACCCACTGAAGGAGGACGTAGAGAGAAGAGGCTAGAATTGGGAGTACATCACAGACAGAGAAACCTTTCTGGACAGGAAAAGGTGGAAAACAATCGTCTATAACAACCAAGGCTCGTAAACCACACCCGGGAAACTGGAGATGGTCCCCAATGATGATGATGATGAATGTCTCAGCTTTGGTGACATCATATATTAGGAAAGATTTTTTTTAGAATTCAACCCTTAAAGGGGAAAAAGTATCAATGATTCTACAGCTCGTTTTTGTGTCACAAGCCATTTATCTCCATTAATATCTAACTGAAATTTCCACTGTAGTCACATCACATTTTAAGAAAGGAATTTTTCAGAATTGAACCCTCAAATGGCAAAAATATCAGTATTTCTAAAATGGTTTTTTTGTGTATCGAGTCATTTATCTCACTTGATAATTAAGCAAAATTCATGAACAAGGTATCATTTTAAAGACTGAGGTCTTCGTTTCCGTTACACCATATTTTAAGAAAGAAATTTTTCAAAATTCGATCCTTAAAGGGCAATAGTATTAATATTTCTATAACACATTTTTCTGTCATGAGCTATTTATCTCCCTTGATACCTAGCTGAAATCAATAAATGAGGTATTGTTTTAATTATTAAAGTATCTGCTTTGGTCAGATCATGTTTTAAGAAAGAACTTTCACCAAATTCAACCCTCAAGGGGCAAAAATATCATTATTTCGAGAAAAAAAAATTTTTTTACCTCGCTTGTTTGCCTAACCGAAATCTGTAAATGAGGTATCATTTTAAAGACCAAGGTGGCTGCTTTGGTCACACCATATATTACAAAAGGGATTTTTTGGAATTCAACCCTTAAAGGATAAAAGTTTCAATATTATTTCTACAGTGTGTTTTTTTTATAAAAAAATCGAAATTGGTAAGTGTCATATTGTTTTAAAGATTAAGGTCTACAGTTAGGTAAAATCATAAATTAAGAAAGAATTTTTCGGAATTTGATGCTTAAAGAGGTCGCACCATCAGACAGTTGAGAGCCAAGTCCCTAGATTGTAGCAGCAGATATCACTTACATCTCAATAAACTGTTTTTTTTATACAATAAGTAGCTTTTTGGATGTTTTTTTCTGTTACGGTAACATTTTTGTTTGGCTATAGAATTCCAATGTAAACATTTGATTCGTACAGCAACACATGTCACAGATGATTTGTGCACTTTGTTTAGGTTGTTTGTATTCTGTTAAGGTCAGTGACAGTTAGTCGTACATACAGTGTGTTTTAAAGTTTCCTAACTGTTTCGTAATATGTTGCAAGCATTTTGATGTGTATCTATTACACTAAATAAATAAATATTTTCTACAAAAGTGTACTTCTACTTTCCATTATATTACAAGCATTCCACTTCACTATTCATCATATTTTATAGGCGAAATTTTTGGTTGTCTAGTTTTTCTCAAAGTAAATTTTGTGGTGTATCGGGAGTACCTCTGTTTGCTGTTTGCTGTTAGCACAATTTAACTGTTTGAAATGTCCTAACAATCTCTCAGATATATCTTTCAAAAGAAAATCAAATATTGAGTTGCTCTTTCTGTTTTAAATTTTCTATTACTGACTTATTTTGTTTCTCCTTCCAGAGTGAGGAACTCATGGCTCAGAAGAAGCTGCGTACTGAGGTCATCCAATTGGAAGATGTGCTGGCACAGCTGCGAAAGGAGTATGAGATGCTGCGTATAGAGTTTGAGCAGAATTTGGCAGCTAATGAGCAGACGGGTCCCATCAATAGGGAAATGCGACACTTAATCACATCGTTGCAAAATCACAACCAACAGCTCAAGGGAGAAGTTCACCGCTACAAGCGCAAATACAAGGAAGCTAACGCAGAGATACCAAAGGTCAATACGTATGAAATTCTACGAGTTTTCAAATTACAATAACAAATAAAATCTAGAAAATCTCCTCATTTTGAATTGGTTTTGCTTAAAAATCTTGACACAGGCAACAGAAAGCTGTTCATCCTTATCTGTTTGTTTGTAATATTACTGTTGATGTGATCTGTTATAGTAGGATTCAGTTTGATTACTTAAAATAAAGGGATGATGTTAAAAAGTGGACTATGGGCTAAACTTTGCAGAAGGTAGAAATTCATTGCTCAGGAATAAAAACTATATATTAACAATTACTGGTGAGAGAAATATATCAGCCAGAAGTTTCGATCTAATCCTTTGTTCAGTATGTAAAAATACCCAGTAACGCATCTGGCCAGTCAGTGCCATACCAGCACACACTGTGACGTAGCACTGGAACTGAATGTGTGTTTGTTGTAAGAGGTTTGTATGGGATTTTATGCCGAGCCTTGAAATCCACTGTGCTAAGAGTAGCAGATTAGTATGTGTATTCTGCTTGGTCACTGTCTAGTGAGTTCTACAGCAGTCTATTTCAGCATGTGTTATAAAGACTTTTACCTACAGGCCTTCAAATTTGGTTTCCACTGTCAAAATCCTAATTCAAACTAATTCACATGTAATTTTCTTTAAAGTTTTTTAAATTAAGTCAATAACTCTACTTTTACAGTATGTTACGTCAAATTACTTTTTTTTCACTAAATGTTTTTCTTCCATTCATTCCTCGCGATGAGAAACTTGATATCCATTGGTGATTACATTTTACACTTTCTTGCAATACAGTTATAGCTGGGATCTAGCACAGGGATCCATTATTCAAGTGACCTTTTTTTTTATTTTTTTTCAGCTGAAGAAGGAAGTGGAAGAACTAACAGGAAAGTTGGGGCAGCAGACATCTCAGGAAATGAAGGAGGGTTCACTTTCAGAGTCATGTAAGGAAGAGGATACAGGCTGTGGTGTGGTTGGAACTGCCCAGATCAAAGAAGAACCAGGCACCTCTGTTGCAAATGCCAAGGATGGTGCAGAGGATGAACCAGAGGTACCTCACTGCTGTGTGTATGTATGAGTGAGAGCATGAGTGTGTGCGGTAAGAGAGATCTTCTTTTGTCCAACGAATTAGTAGACAGAAACTGTAATTAAAAAAATAACAGAATTTCTTGAGGTGACTGAACCTTGCATTTCACGTTATGAGGAAACTATTTTGTGGCAAATGCTACTACCCAGGTGATAATGAACTAGTCTGCATAAAATATATGTGGCTGGTGTGTTTTCGTGTGACGGTAAAATGGTACCGCCAGAGAAGAGAGCGGCAGAACGCCAACGAGTCCCGGACCAGGGCAGCATGGTCGAACTTGGGGGTCGGAGAAAAAGTGAGTCCTTTGGATAGGACCGATATTTGAGGTTCAGTCAGGGGGGTGGAGGAGAGATTAATCACCAACTGTTTAGGTTTAACTGGAGGAGAGGCAGGTGGTTTTCGAGCAGGTGGTAAAGGAGCCCGGTCTACAGCAGTTTAAACCTGTATCTTCTCTGGATCCTCCCCGGCTCCCACAAATTCTATTCCAGGAGTTCCTCTTTTCTAAACTCCATCCCACACTCTAAAAACCTCAGCAATATGGAAACTCGAGCTATGAATGAACTGTTTAAAAATCATATCATCATCATCCTCCCTGCCGACAAAGGCTCAACCACAGTAGTGATGGACCGCAATGACTGTGGCTGAGGCCCTAAGGCAACTGTCGGACACTAACACCTACCTTCCACAAGCTACAGATCCCACTATCTCCATATGCCAGGAAATAAAAAATCTTCTTGACCTACAAGGCCTCTCTCCTCAGTCCATCTTCCTCCTGACTCCCCAGAATCCTCGCACTCCCACACTGTATCTTCCTAAGATCCACAAGACTGGTAATCCTGGGCAACCTATAGTTGCGGCATATGGATCGCCCACTGAAAAGATTTCAGCTTTTGTGGATCAACATCTCCAACACTTTGTTCAAAATCTTCTCTCCTACGTGAAAGACACTCCACATTTCCTTGAACGCCTATCCACAATCCACACACCTCTACCTCCAGATTCCTTCCTGGTCTCCATTGATGTAACTTCCCTCTATACGAACATTCCCCATAGTCAGGGCCTCAGTGCCACAGAATACTACCTAGACCTGTGACTGCCACATAGCCTGCCTAGTACATACTTCCTTTCAACCTTGGCCCATATAGTTCTATCCAAAAATTTCTTTACCTTTAATTCTATAGTATATAACCAAATCCGCGGCACCGCCATTGGCACCCACATGGCCCCATCCTATGCAAACTTATTCCTTGTTCGTCTGGAGGAACGTTTCCTGAACAACACTCTCTTTAAACCCACTGTGTGGTTCAGATACATAGATGACATATTTATGATCTGGATCCTCAGCGAAAACCACTCCCTTAACAATAGCAACAATTCCATCAATTTCACCTGGACATACTCCTGCTCACACATCACATTCCTTGATGTTGACATCTCTCTCAGGCACAGTATCCTTCATACCGCAGTCCACATCAAACCCACTAATTTACAGCAGTATCTACACTTTGATAGCTGCCATCCATTCCATACCAAACGTTCCCTCCCATACAGTCTTGCCATCCGTGGAAGTTGCATTAGCTCTGATGCTCATTCTCTCCATCAATACTCACAGAACCTATCCCAAGCCCATATTTCCCGTTGTTACCCCAGGGATCTTGTACATAAACAGATCTCCCGTGTGATCACCCACCCTCCATGTAACCACTCTCACTTGTCTCCTACAAAAACCAACCATAGCCCTGCCTTTGTCACTCAGTTCTCTCCTGGCCTCTAGTCCATCAACCATATCTTGTGACAAGGGTATGACTTCCTTCACTCGTTTCCAGAAATGCGTACTCTCCTACCCAAAATTCTACCCAACATCCCCCGTGCATGTTTTAGCAGACCACCCAATCTTAAGAACATCTTAGTCCACAAATACCCTCCGTCAGGCACTCCAAAAGCACCATATGGATCTTATCCTTGCAGTAGATCCCACTGTAAAACCTGGAGCATGCTTCCACCCACCACTACATATTCCAATCCCACCACGGGAAACTTTCCCCATTATTGGACATGCTACCTATTCAACTACTCATCTTATATACCAACTAACTTGCCGCTATTGCACTAGTTCTTACATAGGCCTCACCACACAGCAACTCTCTGTTAGAATGAATGGCCACAGACAAACAGTCCACACCCGCAACCTGTACCTTCCAATACCAGAACATGCCAATAGCCATGATTCCAACAATCTCAACGATTGTTTTACTGTGAGAGCAGTCAGAGTTTTCCCTGACAGCACCACTGCAGCAGAACTCCAGAGGTGGGAACTAGCGTACCAGAATATCCAGGATACGAGACACCCATCTGGACTTAACCACCGTTAAAATCTACTTAACCCATCATATTTTTTCCCCCTCATTTATACCGTACCCTTACTACATATGTTCATTTTACCATCTCCTGCAATATATTATCTCAGTCATTGCATACCGATATATCGATAGTCTACTCCTTAGCTGTTCCCCCACCCTCCCCTACTACTTGGTTAGTCATTAGGTAACGTTCGTTGTGTACACATGTACCGAGCCTAATGGCCCATTTTTCTACTAGTGAACAAGGTAGATGCTGAAATATTGTGTAGTTGTTTGTCAGCATAAGTGATCCCTCTCATCGCAGCCGTCAACTTTGGTATGTGGTGGGCTAATGTCCCTTTCTTTTCTTATTTATATCGCCTAGAAGCCGCTCCCATTTTCCTTAATTTCGTCATTATTTTGTTTGGCATAGACATCTTTTATTGCTATATCATGCTCAAGATCAGAGATTTATTTTTTCAATTGTTCTATACAGATTGTCCTTATTTCCCTTTTTACTATTCCTCTTATACAGATGGAGGACAAAATAATATGAACACCTGCAACAGAAGTCTGCCACCTAGTGAGCGTGAAGAGGAAGGTATGTCTCTGAACAGTAGTTACCTGCGTTGCATGCGTCTATCAAACTGTCTGTTATAAGTTGAAATGTCAGACCTGTCGGAATTTCAAAGAGGAATGATTGTCGGAGCGTGTTTAAGTGGAGCATCGGTTACGCAAACATCAAACCTTTGGGGTTTGCAAGGAGTACGGTATCAGCCATTATGACAGCGTATACGAAGGAGGGTAAGACGTAGTCTCCATAGCACAACAGTGGCCAAAAGTCGAAGTTTACTGATGGGGGGGGGGGGGGGGTCTTGAAGTGCATAGTAGCCCAAAAGCACAAGCAATCGTTATCCGAGATAACAGCCGAAATGAACAGTCGTCTCCAGGACCCCGTTTCATCAAAAACTGTCAAAAGGGAACTCCATGCTGCGAACATTTATGACAGAGTGGCAATTCATAAACCCTTGGTGACAGCAACTAATGCTTTCAAGTGACGCCAGTGGTGCAGAGATCACAAAAGGCTGGCCGCACAGCAGTGGAAACAGGTAATATGGTCAGTTGAACCGTCATTCACCCTTTTTCAGACGACCGGACGTGTCTGGAGAATGCCCAGAGAAGCGTTTAATCCTGAATGCCTCTTGCCGACTTTGAAGCATGGGGGTGCAGGAGGAATGGCCTTTAAATATTGTCCACAACCTTTATGCATCTATCCCACATTGCCTTAAATCTGTACTTCAGTCAAAGGGTGGTCCAATCCCCTATTAATAAAGATTTTCCATTATTTCACAGGTGTTCGTATTATTTTGTCCTATCCCTGTATATACTCCATTATAGTAGTTAGGTTTTGATTAGCCACAATTCAAAGATAATCCTTTCTTTTCTGCTTTTTTTACAGTCTTCATTCTATAAACTTAAATGTTTTACATTTCAATTTGTGTTATCTAAAACTTTATTAACATTTTTTTTTCACATCTGCTAAATTTTCACATTCATAGTCAGTATTAACACTTTTTTTCACATCCGGTTTGCTTTTCAAGTTTCTTCCGATGTAGACATTGTAAATGAATCTTGTATCTTTTGTCAATCAACTTATTTGTTCAGGATTTTCTCAATCTTAAAAGCATGACTTTTTTTACGATTGAGAAATGTCATAATCTATGTCATCTTTTGCGGATAGATGCAGCTGAGATGATATTTCTGGGATCCTTGGCTGTGTACATTTTAATGGATTAGAGAAGTGCAGAAATAAGGGAAGGATTGAAAATATTTAATTTGAAGGAGGAAATAATTATATATAGGAATAGGTGAACGAAGTTTTTCCTGACATGTAAAAGCAACATAATCTTCCTGGGTTTGCAACTGGACAGTGTCCTTTGTGGTCTTCTTCAGGTATCTTCCTGTCATCAGATGGATGGGTTTATACAGGGCGTTCGCCGGAAAACGCTACCCTCCCAGTCTGTTGCCGTCGGCAACTTGCTCGGTCAGTCGGGCCAGCAGTTTCCGCCACGCGGCACCGTGAATCACCGCACTGTTTAACACCTCCGCTGCCCCAACAGTGCAGTGACGCAGTATAATGGGACCCTTACATTGTTAAGAACGGTTTCTTTGCATTGTAGCTAGTTTGTGACTTCAGTCTCTTATTAATCAGTGTTGTGAATAAACGTTTCTTTGCGGTTTGGCTGGTTTGGGGCTTCATACTCTTACTAATCTGTGTTTGAGTGTGAGTAAAATTATGGTACGTTACAGTTTGCAACAAAAAATATTTCTCTACGATACATATGTGAAGAAGAAGTCGTTTAAAAAGTGTCGCAGTAAATTTCGTCGCGAATTTCCTGGCGCTTTACTGCCAGCTAAATCAACAATTCTGCGTCTGGTTAAAAAAGTAAGAGAAACGGGTTCATTTTTTAACAAAAGGGACTGTTGGTCAACCGTATTCTCACAGAGGAGAAAATTGACGATATCGCTTTTCGACTAGAACAGTCACCCAAAAAATCATTAAGTCAGTTAGGGCAGCGTGTGTCTCGAAATATGTTCAGAAGATGTGAAATGTGCATTACACAAGAGGGTCAACACTTCCAGCATCTTTTATAAGGTAAGCTAATGAATTACGTCACATTTAAATAAATCGCTAATTGCAGAAAGGGAACATGTCCATTTCGTAAAAAAAAACTTTTTTTCCGGAAAAGGCATCTTTCAACTTAGCCCTTTCGTTCTCTGCAGATAGTCGCTTAAAAAAACATATAAATAATATGCTTCTCATCCCAAACAAACACAAAATTTAATACTGAGTAGTCTACCGTACGAACGTAATACAGTTTTTTGTCATGTCCCTAAAACTTATCAAACTGGACATGTTCCCTTTCTGCATTTAGCGATTCAAATGCTTAGCACATACAAGTTTATGAAGCGTAATTATTATGAAATAGTCCGCGGCCGACGGTCGAACAATGCCGGAAACTGATCGCTCGCTCGCCGGGAGCAGTTTCTTCCTTGTAGCGCTAACAGTGGGTTGCGTTTCCCGGCGAACGCCCTGTATAATGTCATATGCCAGCAGCTCTGTTTGTGGTCTGCTCCCTTGTGTCGTGCAGCTCTGCTCCTGTCTGAGGATTGAAAGAGCCAGTTTCCATGCACCACTCAAGAAAAGTCCTGTATTGTCTGTTAAAGGTGTTGTCACTGGGTCTTATTTCCATAGTTCCTTTTATGGCAGATTCCCAAAAATAGGGGTCTGAGCCAGCAGCTTCACATTTGCAGAATATATTTTATGGGCGCCGTCAGTGACGCGTTCTGTGACTGTCGACTTCTGTAGTTGCAAAAGGCGAATGTTGGACTTGTGTTCAGGGCAGTAGGTTTCATTGGTGCAGATGGTCTGCCCGATATAAAATTTTCGACATTCACAGGGTATACTACCAATCCTTAAATCCAGGTCATCCTTCATGGGTTGAATCCAATCCTCAGTTTTTGCAGACAGGAGGAAGATACTCTTGATCACATGGCCTACCAATATCCGACCTATCTTCACCAAACGATCTCCTGCATATGGGACCAAAGCCTTTGACTGTTCTTGCTTTCCTTATTTTCTTTTCATGTTTGAAATGCCCTTTCTATTTGATGTTTGGAGAACCTGTTCTGCCTGGAGATATTTCGGAAATGGTGTTCCATCACAGGCTCACTGCATCGCTAATTTCTCTTTTACTATGTACAAAAGTATATAACACTGTATTCTGAGTGCAATTGTGGTAGTTGCTAGCATCAAAATAGCAGTCTTGTGTGTGTTGGTTTGCGGTACACACTATGGGCTGAAGTTTCATCCATCCTTCACCTGACAATGATATTGCGAAAAGGAAGGCAGCCATTTTCATCTACATCCATGATAAAGTGAATGTTTGGGGGAATTCCGTTAAGATACTCCTGGAATTGATTTAATGCACTGCTTCCATGGAGGCACATCCACATAATGGTAAAAAAGCCTAAATTTTCTTCCCTCAAAGTTCTCCATATACAGATTGACCACTACTGGCATTAGAGGTGACCCCTTCAGCACAGCGTCAGTCTGTTCATAGAATATCCCCAGCATGTAAAATATATAGGTGTTCAGAGAGAGCTATAATATTGGTTTCAAAATAACGATGCAAAAGCTGCAGAGACTCTTTCAGAGGAACCTTGATGAACAATGTTACAACATCAAAGCAAACCATAATGTTGGGTGACTGCAAGCTCTACTGTCTCTTAATGAACTGAGATGAGTTCTTCACATGATGGGAGCTATTGACAATATACTGTTGGTAATATATATATATATATATTGGAAGCCAGAACATATAAGGTGAATAGAAGACACAAGACCACCAAAGATGCTTCTAAATTACAAGCTGAAATGTGGAAGAAGAAAGACAGGTCGACCTAAGAAAAGGTGGACACAGCAAAATGTGTGAAAGTTTGTAGTGACCTGATATGTAATCGTAGGTAGAATCGTAGAAATTCCCTACAAGTTCCTCAGGAGAAAAAGTTATAGGCAAGGGTTGTGTTGTCGGTTTGTTCCCGAGCGTACTCAATCAGTCACTTTCTAATGTAAGCAGGTTTCTTAAAGCAAATGAAATAATTCATGCCTAGGTTTAGGTATGTACAGATTTATTACAGCTATATATACTTATATTTGCAGGTAAGTGTACAACCAAGTGGAGGCTACAACTTAGAAATACAGTGTAACATGCTGTGCTGGACTGTTATTGAATGAACAATAATAGGCTGATTGCAATAAGTGAGTGGGCATGAACGTTGAAGTATCATAGTATCACCCCAAGTGCCTTTCAAGACATAGGAATCAGATGCTTGTTCCCATCTGTTACTGTGCTCAGCTCACGTGGCTGACTGTAAATGTAGCGGCTTCTATGCCCCTCAAACGGCTGCCCACTGAAGCTGACCCCTGGTCACCCTCAGAAGTCTGCAGTGGCAGTGGAGGGTCCTAGGTTTTCTACCCTTTGTGTGTCACGATAGTTTTCTGCTTTATGGTTTCCAAGAAAATTGCAAAATACTGTTTTTAAAAACTGCTAGGCTGCTTTTTCTAGTGGATTTAACAGTCCTTCAAAATTTTGGGAAAGTATGGTTCTGATGAACAGCTGCTACCTCCATATGTATGATCATTTTTATAATCATGATCATTAGAATCATTTTCAGTTTGAGCTAGGTCAGAATCAGAGTAACTAGTTAACGTCTTATCTGCATATACTAGTACAGGGACAGATCTCATTGTAGATGACAAATTTGGACAAGTAACTGTATATTCCTTTAATATTTGTTAAACAAAAATAACAATCAATTAGATGATCATTAGGTTTCCTCCAAATCATGGGAATTACAAATGGCATATGATGTGTACTATTTTTCCACCCAGTCTACAGTCTAACACATGAAACACAGCATTCATTTGAAGCCCAGCTCTCATCAAAATCACTCACTTGACAGCCTAAGTAAAGTTCATAATACTGTTTCAAAAGTCACGTAGAGGCCAGCTCATCACAAACATAGGTGAAATTATCGGTATCATTTACACACTTCTGTGGCGTGATGTAAAAAGAAAACTGTACAATACAACGCACACAAAACACTTCTAAACAGAAAGGAATGAAATATTTCACTAGTGATATTCGTGCGAACAAGCTCACAGTCAGCTTAACAATGACACATCACAATGCCAGATTAACAGGTCTGCGCATGTCAAAACATGAATAAACCTGCACAGTCATGTCTTTTGGTGCTTCAGCATGATATTACATATAATTTCCTTAAATACAGCTTGAATAAAAATGGCTACATATGAGGTAAAGGTTCCTATGACAAGTCAAAGAGAATGCTAAAATCAAATTTTAAAAAGTAGCGGTCACAAAAAAAACTGTGCCTGATGGAAAAATTCTGGCTACACATATGAATTCAGTGTGAAAATATGCACTAGAAAACCTTTTCGACCAGTGTTATCAACATTAAACTAATCAAAACCACTGAGAATTGTCCTTCAAAGAGTATGGCTCACATTATTGCTTACTATTACAAACTTTTAATTAATGCTTCATGCGTAATACTGTCCTTGAACATATTATGTATCATCTCCACAGTTTACATGACGAATACACAAACTCACAATTAATCAACTCCCATGTTGCTATACATAATTCTTAAAATACAATTCATAAAAGGGCTTGATCTGATGGCTGTTGTAATATGTTTAAAGTTATTGCAAAATAAGTTAGGATATGCATATTTCTCAACTGTAATCATTTGATTATTACATTTCTATGTGGAACATAGATCAGAAATGCCCAATGAGTTATTAAAAGTTGCTTGTTGTCTCGTATAAAATTGCATATTTAATACACTTTTTCTTTTACATCAGGACATTAACTAAATAGTCACTCCATGTAATTTACCCTTCCACATAAGAGTTTTGTGTGTTGAGTATTCTAATTTTGTCTCAACTGAAATTTTCCTAATTTCAATGTAGTTTAATTTATTGGGATGATCACATGAATCGTGTATATTTTGTACATGAGCAAATATTGTTCAAACTCTGGTAGAGTAGAGTAGAAATTGTTAAGTGTGTAGATAATTATAGAAAAATAAACTGTCACCTTGACAGCAGGTGATAGCCAGAAACAAGGAAAAGAGAGAATGTAAGAGAGTAAATATTTGGACTAATGGTAAATATAATGGTAAATTTTAATATACATATAAATAAGAAGACATTTAACCATAGTTTCATGCTATGGTAAAGGGGATTGTATTTAAAAATAATATAGTTTTGTGATTTGTTCAAGAGGTGCATGAGCTTAGCATATTGCTGCTCTTATAGGAAAACCAAAATCTGTTTTTTCTGCACATAGGGAGAAGATGCAGAAAGGGAATGTGGAGACAAGGAGCGACAGCTGACATCACCAACTGTCAAGAAGGAAAAGGATATTAAACGGGAGAAAGGAGATATCAAGAAAGAGGTGAAGACAGAGAAGGAGCACCGTGAACAACACCGTGCCAAAGACACTAAGGCTGCAGAGACAGAGTTGGTGCGGGAGCTGCGTGCCCAACTCAAGTGAGTTGCTGTGTAATGAGGAATAGTGTATTCTGGTGGGGAAAAAATAGGTTAATATCATTTTTCAAAAACAAAAGCATTAGCTATTCCTAGAATGTTTTTCAAGTGCATTTTTAGCTGTATAATTGTGAAATTTTTCTGTAAGGACAAAGTTCTTTCCCAAATTAATATGCACTAAAGTTCATTATCCTTTATTGCAAAATATCCTGAAATGAAGGCACAAATTGGCAGATGTTCAGCTAATTTTGATATGATGAACTTTACTTGATTGTGTTAGGGTGATCCAAAAATTTCCAGGCCTCTGCTACAAATCGCATTTCATCTTCCATAACCAACTAAGCTCAAAAAATTGTCAGTGTATATTAAAGTTCCTCATAGTATAATGGAGCACGAAGCAGTGCCATGAAGTGATATTGATATGGAAAATATAGAGAAATAAAAGCACAAAATGAAGTAGTTGTGATGTAGGAGGATGAAGTAAATGGTAAATTCATGACATATTCCTGTAGTAAACCTCATCACATGAATAGTAAGAATTAATAGTGTAACATTTGGTTTAATATGGGGTCTAACACAGCAGTCATACAGATATTTGTTGTGTATATTCCATAAGTTGGATGAATTTAATTATCGTGTGATAAAATTGATGAAACTTAATGTTGTTTGATGATAACATCATTTTGGAAGGAATGTCTAACACCAAATACACTTTATCCCAAGTTTGTGGAAGTTTATGCAGACACTATGTTTTCAAGAATTGTGTGTTTTAGTATCAGTTAAACTAAAATTTGTGAGTTAGCTACAGCTATTTGTTTAAAAAAATGTATATATGACTTTATGTGATAAACTGAGCATTAAGAAACTTTTACGGAAAGTGGATGCCTTTCATGGAAAATGCAGATCGAGAATTAATTTAAAAGAATTTTGTCCGTCCTATTGAAATTGCAGGAGATTTGGATTCACGAGTGTTGGAAGAAGTGTTTAGAAGCTGGTAGTTTAGAATAAAAATAACAATAATAGTGCTTCTGTTAGTAAGACATATTATGTGAACAAAAATGGAGTGGAAGAAATGCCATGAACCAATATTTATATGGAAAGGAAAGGCAAAATATACCCACTACATGTCAAAGTTGAAGATAGGAAGACAGTAAAAAAAGAAATTGTTACTGTGTTGACTGTGGATGCCCTTGTGTGTTCTGTCACGTATTTCAATTTTCTTAAAGAAGTGCATAGCCCAAAATTTTGTGTGTGTTTTTTTTTAACTGCCCTACTACTTTCAGCATTGGTGTTTAGTGGCTATATTTTACCTTTTCTTTCCATGTAATTAAGGTATTCTATGTCGTCATTCTTTTGTGATGCTGAATGGACTTTATTTAATAACAAGAAATTTTGTTACAATCTTTTAAGGATCTGTCAGCCAGAAGCTGGCATTTGGCAACTAGATCCCACACTGTTTAGAGCAGAAAGAACCAATGTGGAGATTAAAAAAAAAAAAAAAAATGTGGACCTACTTACAAATTGATAGGTAGCTGCAGTAGTAGCCATGACAGAAAACCACTTCAGGAAAAATGGTTTGAAGTGGGATCATTTTGAAAAATAATAATAGTTGTGCAATTGTAGCTTTAGTCTGTGTGTTAGGCTGAGAACTTTACAAAAAAATTTCTTGTTGAGTAGCAGTTTTATGAATTACTATTTGATTTATTAAGTAGAAATTTTAGTTTGTACTTTCAGATAGTGGAACTTCACACAGTCGTAAATGTTACATCAAGAGTTTTAGAGAAAATTGTAGTACTACTCTTCTTCTTGCAAATACTTAATGGTGATTTGATATTATTTGTGAGTGATCATATTATCAATTTACAAATAAGGGGTGCAGATATTAGTCAAGTCAGGTTACAATCTCTTTATATATTTTTATGTGATAGATGGTGAATTAAAATATTTCAAGTAATCTATGGGACAATGATAAATTAAGTGTCAATGGTGTGCAATATGAAAACATTATATGAGTGAAGCAAAATTTCTGGTTATATTTCACAGAGTGAATTATCAAAGTGTGCATTGAAAATGCAAAGACTTTAAACTCATCTAATATTTTATAAGTGTAACATTGAACGGTATCCAAATCACAAATGGTACAAAGAAGTGTCAGGTTTTGTTGCTGATTGATACAGAAGATTTGAAAGCATTGCAGACATGCTGTGGGTGCAATCCTGAAACAATTTAACTAATGTACACTGTTTTGGCATGATCTAATATGCTAAAAGTTTGTATTGCAATTAACAATTTATCCAGATTGTGAAAAGCAGAGGGCTTAAAACAGTATTACAACCCAAATCTTCCTGTTTTAAACCTTTGCACCTAGTTGGTGATGTTAAGGGACATTTGGTTGGAGCAACTAACACTTCTTGGTGTATTTCACAGGTTTATAAACTTCTGATCCTGATATCTACATTTTAGTGGTATTTAAATTGGTAAACTGCACAGAGCATGATTTTTTGCCAAATTATAATAAGAGCACTTTACAATAACAGTATGTTTACTTGCAGACCATCACTATTAATATGTATGAATCAGTACAAGAAAAGATAAGGGAAATAACTGAATCAAATTTACAAAGATACGTTTCCTGGGAAAAAGATAGTCATGGTTGTATTTCTTGATAAAAATAAAGGCCCTAAAATCACATTACACATTTGGCAGGTATTGATTAAGAAGTGTGATTATAAGTCATTGTGGAAAGGTTAAACAACTGTATCAAAATACTTCAGTTTTCCATTCTCAGTTTTGATCATTTGAAATGTGGCATATTAGAAGAATTTTGAAAATTAAGGGGACACAAGTTTTTTAAATGTGAGGTTTTTGGTGGAGTCTCATACAGAAGAGACTGCTCACACACTGTGCTCAGTACTAGTTGTTTGTCTACATTGCATTTATAAGCATTATTCATGAAATTATCAAGCTGGTCAGGAGAACTGTAACAGTGACTATATTCATTGAAAGAAGAATTTTACTGGTTTGGATTTAAAATAAGTGAGACGAAAACTCTATGCTTGGTGGGAGCAGGAAAATCAGACCAGTCAATATAAAATGAGGACATCATGAAATTGCTGCTAACATCGTAACTACCAGGTACCAGGCCCTACTAAGCTGGTATCCATTATCCCTGTTTACTAATAAATCAGCTGTTCTGATTTCAATCTTTGTATAAAACCTACCTATTCCCCATTCTAAATTATGCCACACTGACTAGCTAGTTTTTAAGCATCTGAAATGGATGTAAGAACAGAGACTTTCCCGGCATATGATTGCAATTAAGTCTTCACGGGTGTACAGCCGGATTGTGTTTTGAAAACATGATATTTCGATGACTAGCTCCGTCGTCTTCATCAGGTGTGCAGATGTCTCCACACCTGATGAAGATGATGAAGTTAGTCATTGAAATGTTAACTGTGAACCATGGAAATCCATTAAATTATTATCACTTTATTATACACTCACAATATCACAAGTTGTGTATTAATATTTAAAAGCATATAATTTGTTATTCACGTGGGTGAACGGTTAACGTTCTGGGCTCACATTTGGGAGGACGTGGGTTCGAATCCCCGTCCAGGCTTCCAGATTTGGGTTTTCCATGGTTTCCCCAAATCACTCCAGGCGAATGCCGGGATGCTTCCTTCAAAAAGGCCATGGCCGAATTCCTTCCCGTTCTTTGTTCCTGGTCCCATCCCGCCTCTAATGACCTTAGCCGTCGACGAGGCGTACAAGCAATAAGTAAAAAAAAAGTGTTATTCACCCGTAGATGGTGAAGTGCAAACAGCTAAACAATTTACAGTTTGTTAGTTTAATTGGAAAGAATGGTTGTTTGGTGGTGTAATACTGTTGAGGGTAAAGAAAGAAGTCATTGTTTACCAAAGCAGATGGCATGGCATTGGCCAAAATAGACATATAACACGACTGCACGCAAGAAGTAAAAATAGGTTTTGTGTATTATCATGTAATTTGTATTACTGCTATCACATTTTCTGCAGCAAGTGACCATTAAGATGGTTAATCTGTTTTAAAAGGAAATTACTTGATATGTAAGCTAATTATAGTTGATCCCAAGTAAAATGCAGGTTAAAAATAATTATAAACAAAGGTACAGCAAGATATCAACAACACATGTAATACATATTAATTTCAATTTGTCAGTACATAGACATGGTGTCCAGTGATTGAGAAATTGGTATTCGTTATCAGTGCTGCGAAAAGGCTGATTTCTAATTGATACCCACGATTTCTCACTCTCAAGAAAATCTGGAATACTCATCTACCATATATACATAATAGAAAGCCTGTAGACAGTAGAGAAAGTTGAGAATAAGATAGTAGATGTAGAGGGAGTAATCATAGCTTATGTAGAATCAAAACATTCATAATGGCAGGTAATTAGACTTATATTTGTAAATGCTTTGTATTGCATCCAAATTTTGCTTTTTCTTGGTAGCTAAATTAATTAAATCAAATGCCAAACCGGAATACTGTCTTTTTATTCTCTAAGTTATTTCTCTAAGTTTAATTATTTTCATGTTGAAAAATGGTAAAGCTGTAAGACCATTCCATTAGTCTTATTCAGGTTGCTTTATTATATTTCCGTCTTTCTACCTGGCAAATCTGTGTTATACATTTGTTTTAGTTTTAACATCTTGATACTATCTGTAAACTACTATGCAACAAACAGATTTTTTAAAAATATATATATATTAGAATAAAGGAAAGAAAGAAGGACAAAACTTGCAGTTTCTAGGCAGGTGAACACTTTGAATCCCTGTACAGCAATCCAGGTTTTTCATGGTTTCCTGAGAAATGCCTTGGCCAAATTTTTTCCTATTCTTTGACCACAGACATTTGCTTCTTCTAACTACCTCAATTTCTCGTGTTGAGTGCTATGTCATTAATTTTGCTACTGGTTGTTATCTTTGGTATATATTGCTAAAACATTTCTGACACATACTTGTTTGTTATGAGACTATCTAAGGTTTACATAGTTACAGCTGAAGCTCAGAATCTGATTAACCCTTTGACTGCTGTAGGCGCGTTAACACGCGGGGATTCTATTACACTCAGGTGCTCCAGACGTGTTAACGCGCGACCTTGCTTCTTCTCTCAGGTGCTCTGGACGTGTATACATGCGCCGCCTTGCTGCCCTGTCTGTGCTCTGCACGCGTTAAGACGTCCAGCCGCTCGCTTCCCTGTGTGCTCTGGACGCATTAACGCGCAAGCCACTTAACGACCAGGTCAGGTAGCCGTATTCCCACCCCAGCTTGTTAATTGCTTTCCAACGTACGGCCCGTGAGTGTCTGCAGTTGCGATCTTATTTGAGTTGCTATTTTCATTGTAGTTTCACCTGAGAAAATGGATCGCCGTCGTGCTTGTACGAAGTAAGAAATCGTTGAGATTCTTACTAGAAACGACAGTGAGAATGATCTCTTTGATATGGATGATAGTGAAGACCCTTCAATAGGATATCGAAGTAATAGTCCTAAGCCTTGTACATCTGCTAGTGGAATACAACCGTCTGTCTCCACAAGAGGTAAACATTTTCAGTATCTGTAGCTTCATATAGCGAGAGCTAAATGTGTGGAAAAAGGGGACGCTGTAGTGACAGCTTTGACTGGAAGAAAAGAGATTCTCATCCTTTTGTGCATGCGATAGACGATTCAGCTGCAGGACACAATATGGATTAGGTCAAAATCCCCGCATTCTATCATTGTTCGGAATATTTTTAACAGAAGATTTTATGAAATCTATTGCTGAAGGAACCTATAGATTTTATTTATATACCAAGATATATTCGCCAGAATCAGTTCACTCTAGATTTTCAAGGGGGGAGGATTTACTGGGAGACATTTTCGAAATATTATTCACATTAAAAATTCAAAGGAGGGCACGCCAATGCGTAGATGCGCTGGATGTTCGGAACAGAAAGTGCGTCGAGAAACCAGGTACAAACACAGAACTTGCAATGAAAAGTAATACTGTGTGCTGTGCCATGTTTGGAGGCTTGTTACACGAAAAACATTTATTAACCATGGGTAACTACACTGTAACAATTACATTACATTTATATGCCTCTAAAATTAAGTGAAATACGAAAAAATTTTAAAAAATAAAATATTTTTAACTTCGCCAGTGACGGTCTAAAGCCCAGAACCAAAAGAATGATGGGAAATATATGCAGAGTTTGTGAAAGGTATTCGAACACTTAACTTGGAAATTTTCTCCTGATGAATTACTGTGCTAACAAACAAAAATACCAAACACATTTCAGTTTCTGTAATATCTATTTAGCATATGAAGTACCTGTATGTTTGTCTACGCGGACATTCACTTTTAGAGGAGCTTTAAATTGAAAAACCTTAGATGTCAGAGTAACTGCATTTATTTTGTATCTGGTGTTTCAAAACGCAAAGCGAAAACGGAAGGCCGTCACACACAACTCCTCACAAATATTCAGCACAGAGCAGTTCTGGCCGCGTGCCGTACTCAGCAGGGCAGGTATCGGCCGATCACAGCCTCTCAGCGCAGGTAGTTGGCTTAGAGGATAACAAAGGAGCACACAGCGAGGACTATGCCGGGCAATACCTAGCAGTTAAGGGGTTAATATCATTACAGCAGCTGGGAAGGATTTTGAATACATGAGAAAATTACTGTGCCAGAACTCGGTGAGAATATCATTAATCGATGTCAAGCCCAGTGGCATGTTACTAGCACAGCTCAGAAACATTATCTTGGCTGCTGCTTTTGTTTCTTCATAGCCATTTTGTCTCACTTTCAGTGTTTTATTTTTTCATTGTTTTATGCTTCATCAACACTGAAGTCATTAATCACGTGAGGGGTGAAGAAATGGCAAGGTATCCGATTATGGCCTAATTAAGGAATCGTCCCAGCAGTTTCCTGGGTTGATTTCAGGAAATCATAAAAAAAAGTTAACAAATGGGATATCAAACCCATCCAAGTGCCAGGCACGAACATATTTTATTGTTGTATAAAAATTTCTCAGGCTTCCCAGTGGGAGGCCCGAGAACTTTTTATACAGTTTATATACCAGGAAATCCTCCGTTCTTTCATATTTCATTGTTCTTTGCTACAAACTACTGGAGAATAGTTGTGGCGCTTCACCTACATGAGGTACTTCATTTACATGGGTGTTGCGATAATGCATGGTGTTATTTGATAATGATTGTTAGGCTTGCAGGTTCTACTAGGTCTAGAAATTAAATCACGGTTCACCTTAAAGTTCACTAGAGGTTTATTAACACAACACATACAAGTTATCCACAACCAACACAAGTTAGGCTATTTACTTTGACCTTAGGTAAGGCTTATTGAACTTCATCTCTTCTGATTTCAGATTATGATCACACTTCAGTCCCACTAAGTTACACACTGCGTTCAGTCCTCTAATTTCTACCGGCTTGTCATTCTCCATAATTGTCGAAAATAGTTAAAGGACAGCATCATATTGCTTTTTTATCCACACAACACTTAATTAAAGGGAAACTGGATTCACTTCACAACTACATATGCCACGCTATAACTTTGCCTCCGTCTCTCGTGACTGCCGGTTTCAGACTACCTACAACATTCACTTTAATACACTGTACGCCTCCGCTTTCAACAATGCTTCGTGGTATGACAGAGTCTTTACAATCAATTAATTCTATTTATTTCTCTGCTTATCTGATACTCTCCAAATATTTAATTAATCCTCAATATCATCCAAATACACTCTTTCTGCATTTAACTTACCAAATACTGTCTTGCTACATAGTTGATATCTAGTTGAAGACTGTGGCATAAGAAATGTAACACTGTAGGTCTGATTAGAAGCAAATGTGTCTTGTGGACATGCCATGCAAATGATTGTATGGATTTTGTTTCCTACAGAAGTATACCTCTGGATAAGCTGTGAAGAGACTGTGAGATAGACCCTTGATTTGAGAAGCATTATAGCTGCTTGCTGTTCGTGATATGATGGTGGTGTATATTTTACGGGGTAGCTTAGCAATAATGGAGTAGGAAGTAATGATGTGAAGTGATATTCATATGGAAAGGAAAGATACACTTATATTGTTGTTTCAGTAAGTGTTTGAAGCTGGGGGAACGAATTTGTAGATACTTATACATTTGCTGTCAGTGTGTCGAATTAGTGTAGTTACAGAGATGAACTTCAGTAGGATTCAGTCCCACGTGTCTTGTATTATCTGTCTTCACAGTTAGTTGTTGTCTCAAGTGGTAACACTCGTTATTTGTTAGTGGCGATATTTTTTAAACATTTCACTTCTTTGTTCTGAGATAATGTTTTCTTTTATTTCCAGGTCTGGTCTCCAATCAGCCTTCCTGCCATCCTGTCCTGAAACTGACCTTCCTGAAATTGACTGCCTTAGGTTACTGATTTATTTTCAAGCACTTCTTCCATTTACCTTTACTACTTTACATAAAGTGAAAAATATTTATACAGCCTTGTTGCAGTTCCATGCGTGGTGTCATATTGACCTTAGCACAACATGCATTTGTTTGATCATTTGTCAGCGCTCTATTCAGCTAAATATACTGTTTCAGAGCTCTTAAATGCTATTGATCATTGAATGTGAAATATATATCAAGTCAGCGGTCTTTGTGTACACATCAGACTCCGCCTGGTGTCTCACTTCTGCACGTATAAGGCTGTAGGCCGAAATATTGCGCTTCTCTTGTGTGTGTGTGTGTGTGTGTGTGTGTGTTTGTCATCCCAGCCGCCTTCATCTGTGGTAAGTGTTGGGTCATATTTTGCTATCCTTTCATAGTTTTACTGCCTTAAAGTATCTTCCTGCACATTTTTCAGGTAATTGATGCCATATGTCCATACCCGTGGTATCTTATAAATAAAGAGCTGGCTGCTGCTACTCTTGTAAAATGTAATCCCATTTAGAAGTTGGCCTTGCTTCATTTCTTCCGCAGATTCTTGATCTTTGTATAAAAATGGACTTCAGTCTGTTACAATTTATCTATTTAACCAAACTGATCAGTTCCCTGATAAATGTTATTGTCTAACATTTTGTGTCAACAGTAATTAAAACTGAAGTTGAAATCTCAGTCAAGCCATAAGAGTTTCAATCACTTAGACAGATGTCAAGGCAGCTCCTTAACATAGATTGTTGTTAATTTCCTTTCTGTTCCTAGCCAGTAATCCTTACATGAGGTCTGATAGCTCCATTATCAGTGAGTATTAGAAGTCCGAATGGTAAATGTTCAAGAATTAAGAACTTGCTAATTTCAGGACAGATTTATACAATGCTTTCCACATTAATTTTTCCCATTAAGATTGCACGAAAGAATATATTGGAATAAACTTTCAAAATTTTTAGCACTGTGCAGCATTAGTTATCATTGTTTTGTAAAATGAAATTTTTGTTGTACTTTCAGACACACGGCATTTCCAACTGCAGGTTGTGGTAAACATACATAATAATCCCACTAGTTATTTGAATATTGTGACATTACTCTACCCAAGTAACACTTTGTGACTCTTTAGCCACACTTAGCTTTTATTGCCCTAACAATTAGCATTAAGTGTCATTTTTCATACTTTGTGTTTTTGTAAACCCATACTTCCTAATTTAATCATAAATGCCTAGTGACAGTTTCATCGTCACTATTGTCTAATTCTAATTTACATGTAAGAATATAAGTTCTATATTAACATTATTAAAATGAAATTTTGATACTCTCCTTCAAGGAAGGACATTCCCATCTATAAAATTGTATGTTTCAAAAAGAACACCAAACAAACCAAATATAATGTTCAAGCTTACAAGATCTGCAAGTACTGTTCACTGTCATAACATTGTGCAGCCTTTAGTAAGATAAGCATCAACCAAGTTTGAATAGCTATCAAGGGGGTACGGGTTAGACGAGAGTGAAGTTGTGTTAAAAAGATATAGAAGAAAACTCAAATATCAACAATCAGACTAATAAGAAATTTCATATTTGTTGCCTCAATCTACAGACTCAGTGCAATTAAATTTTGCTGTTAGTGTTTCCATTAATCCTTTTCGTTACAGTATATAATATAGTTTTTGTCATATTTTTCTACTTTCACTTCCTCTTTGAAGATGCTTGGTCTCACTTTGAAAGCACGTTTATCAGTTAGACCACCGGCTTGCTAGGCAGGTCTTATTCTTGCAGTAAAATTGGATGTGCTTCCATCCATCTGCAAAATGTGCAACTGTGTACCGTGTGTAGTAAGTATATATTGGTTTGTGTAATGTACAGTTTTTAATGCAAAGATTGGGAACAGCAACCACATTGATGATAGCAGAAAATCGCCTGAAAACTGCAATCAGGAAGGCCGGAACACAGGCTAGGACTCGAACCTAGTCCTATTGTATCACCCCAATCCAGTGTGGCAGCGCCTTAAAATATGCAGCCATAGTGGCGGTTACTTTTCTATAGTACCTCATTTAAAATTAAATTTGTAGTAATATGTGCCTGGTGGAATTGAAAATGTAAAATTTCATAAGAATAGCTAGATGGAAGTTATGGCATGATGTTGATTAGTACCAGCTAGTATATTAAGTGTTCAGTTTTTTCGATATCAAATTTTTTAGCTAATTTATTTGTGCATTTATGGAGCCATTCAGGGTAATTTTTTAATACTGCAGTTCTAATTAGTTTTGTCTAATGAATTTTATTACAGTTGATAGCGTTTACCAGATCTGCTAGTGAATGCAACAACTTTTTGTAGTATGCTCTTATTCATAGCTAAGATCGTGTGAGTGTCCACAGTCAGTCCAGCCATATGAAGTCATGTGGTTGGGTTGAATGCATGCTTAACTATATGTTTGTATTATGGGTAAGGGTATAGACCAAAATATTGTATTTTGAGTTTGTGTAATGTTTTTTTTGTAACTGCAGTCCTCCTTCCTTAATCTCTGGTAAGTGATGGGAATACTTCATCTTGTAAGGACAATGACCGATACTGGGGTTAGAGTATCGCCTAAGTGCCTTAACTTACACTCTTTATCACACCTCACAGTCCGATGAAAACTTGCTGAATATTTTAATTTAGTTAGACCATGTTGCCAGGATACAACTAGAACGCTACAGGTCGCCACAATATTTGAAGACCCCAAATATTGAAAAGGTATGATAGTAGCTACAGAAATGAAACACTTCGGCATTTAGCAACTACTAAAAGTCTTTACTGCATTCAAATTGGTTTAGAAACTGTGAAGTTAACTTATGGCAAACTTTATTATCTGAAATTGAACTTGGGGGGATTTAACCTATTTCCTCCCAAACTGATGTTTCCTTTCTGTTATAGAAGGTTCACTTAGAGCATTTCTTTAATTTTGAATACTTTTATTATTCCTAAAGGGTTTTATTTAGTGTGTTTGGTTACAGTATCTTCATGCTATATAAAGCTTTACTCCCATAACCTATACACGAAATGAAAACTATCTTTTCCTACAGAGTAAGCTTTCTCCCTAATACGTAAAGGTGAGAGGCTAGAATTTAATAAAATTCTAAGATGCTTACAATCTTTACTTTCCATATTAAATTATGTGTGCCAAACATATTGACACAAAGTTATCACTTTGCATTTCAATGTTTATTAAGCAGACTTGTTCGGTTGAGTTGAATCACAGGCTTGCAATCTGCAAATTAATGTCGTTAAGGTTGAAAAATTTCTGAAACTTCCACTCAACTTTAAATAAGATGGAGAATAACAACGTTTTGTTGTTAAATACATGATCAATTGTAATGTCTTCTTTTTTCCCAGTATAATTCCATTCTCATTAAAAAAAACAATATATATATTTTTTCTTTATTTATTTTATATATAAAACGTGTGGTTACAGTTTTCTCACATCAGAGAGCAAATGATTTTCATTTCTTTCTTTGCTTTTGTGATGTGTTTTCTAAGGTGAAATGGATTTTAACATATGAATAGTTTTCTTTACAGCATCTGTTACTAACGATGTTATCTATGTTTTCAAGGAAAGCACTGAATGACCAGAAGGAGATGAAGCTGCTGTTAGACATGTATAAAGGGGTGAGCAAAGAGCAGAGAGACAAGGTGCAACTCATGGCAGCCGAGAAGAAAACGAGAGCAGAGGTTGAGGACCTGAGACAGCAACTTAAGAAGATTCAGGTGGGATGGCACACTGCCCATTTTGGTGTTACTTATTCCAGTTCAGACAGTTGGTCTTGAAGGCAGATGAATATACACATGATAATCAAAAATTATTATCAATGGAAGTAACAACTATTTCTTGCATGAACAAAGACATCACCATACACTTCCATGTGTAAACCTTTAGCAGATTAGCAGCGTTCTTCCCTTATATTTTTTTCCAACTTATTTGTTCAAATTTTTTTTTTTATTTTTTTTTTTTACAAATCTACGTTATACAAGATGATAATGGGAGGAAAATGCTTTTAGGCCATATGAAAACTTAAGAAGTAAATTCCTGACATACCAAAGATAAAGCAAGAGACAATAACAACACAAAAAAAGACTACACAATTCACAATATTTCAGGAGAAAAGATAAATGTACAGGTTGGTAATGAAGCACTTGTCAAGTTGATGGTTGCACAAATGCTAACATTTACCACATGAAAAGTGGTAAATGACCATTGTAAATAAAATGCAAATAATATTAAAATGGAAACAAAATACTATTGCAAAAGGTGATAATAATTGAGAAAATTGATGATATGGAAAGCTTTGATGTCTAATAATGATACAGGAAACAAGAAAAAGAATAATAATTTAATTATATAGGTAACAATGAAAGGAAAGAAATGCCGCGAAGCAATATTTACACGGAAAAGAAAGAGAAAATACACCCAACACTCACCAAAGTTGAAGGGTAGAGGGCAACAACAACACAAAAGAACACACAAACAAAGAAAATGCAATATTTCGGGCGAAACCCCCTTTTTCAAGTTAATAGAGGTAGGTAGCTTGGCTTGCGCAAGACTTGCGTTTGACGCAAAAAATTATATAATTGGTGAGTTTACCAATTATAGGATATTAATGCCAGGCAGGTGTCTAGCTAGTATCATGGAGTTCAAGTAAATTCTAGAAAGACTGAAAGTTCTGACCAGTCACTACATGGTCTACATTGTATATAGGCAAATCTCAGCCCACCGACCATATCCACATCTACTTGTTTTCATCCGGTCCTAATCTATTTCAGTGAAGACTGTCTTATTCATATTGGGGGAAAACATGTTTTCTACTGATTGACATTAACCTGGCATATGGTTTATTGAAAACATGCCATATTTTCTCCCACCAAGGTCTCGTTCTCAGTATCACTTGTGGCATGTGCAAACATCTTATATTTTTTTGTTCTGTTCAGTGCCTGCATTGTAAAAAACAGATTTCTTTTGCAGTTCTGAAATCAGTTATAAATTTGGTTTAGACAAAAAAAAAATTCTGCATAAAGGCTAGCCTTGCATTTGCTGAGCAAAAAATCTGTATCTAGCAACAAAGAATGTCTGAAAAGAAGTTTCATCAGCAATACAAGTAGTTTGATAATCAGCAATAATTGTTGAACAAGGACAGAATGCAGGACTGGCCCCCTGTAGCATGTGTTCCATCAGAATTAAATTAAATTAAAAAAATTCTAATAGTCTAGTCATTTTATGAAGGATTGTTTATCAAAGAATATCTGCTGGCTCTTGGAAGAAAAGAAAAAAAAAAACTTTGTTATTATCCAATAGCCAAGAGATGTGGTTTTTCAATAGATAGAAATTGTAGCTTAAAAGAAAAGACAGGGTGTACCTAAATGAATATCGGGGTTTTAACGCTTTGTAGTATTTATTACATAAAACGTAAAATTATAATTAATGCATGAAATGAAAGAGCACCTCAAACAGTTATACCTACAAGCTTACAAGTGTTCAATGTGAGCACCTCTTGTCACACGGCACACATCAAGTCGATAGCCCATTTCTTCCCAAATGTTGATTAGTGTTTGTGGTGTAATTGTTGCAACAGCTGCCTCAATCCTGTTTCTTAGGTCGGGTACGTCAGCTGACAGCAGAGGCACATACACACGATCCTTTACGAACCCCCACAGGTAGAAATCACATGGCATCAGATCGGGAGAGCGTGGAGTCCATGCTAAACAAGCTCTGTCTTTGGGCCTTTTGCGGCCAATCCGGCGGTCGGGTACAGTGACGTTCAACCAATCGCGTACGTCGTTATGCCAGTGAGTGCACCATCTTGCTGCCAAATGAAGTTATTTGGTTTGTCTTCTACCAACTGGGGAAATAGCCATAGTTGTAGAGCATCATGGTAGGAAGTACCAGTTACAGTTGTTTCTCCAAAGAAAAAAGGCCCATAAACTTTCTGCCGAGATGTGGCACAGAAAACATTCAGTTTAGGAGAGTCTTGGTGTAGTTGCATCATCTTATGAGGATTTTCTGAGCCCCAGATGTGCACATTATGAGTGTTCACATTTCCAGTAAGGTGAAATGTCGATTCATCACTGAAAACAGCATGATACAGAAGATCTTCATCGTTGTGCAACAACATTTCATGTGCAAATTTGGCATGTACCATGGTCTGTAGGCTTTAGAGCCTGTAACAACTGCAAACAATAAGGACGTAGTTGTAAGCGTTCCTGTAATACTTTCCAGACAGTCATCATCGGAATTGCTAATTTACGACTAGCCTTGCAAATGGATTTCTTCGGGCTACGCGTGAAAGATTTTCTCACTCACTCAACACACTCTTCACTAACCCTTGGTTGTCTTGTACTCTTTCCTTTGCAAAGGCAGCCGGTATTTTCAAACTGATGATACCATATGTGGCTGTTATTGCTTGGAGGATCACATCTGAACTTGATTCGGAATGCATGTTGCACAGTAACTGCAGGTTCTGTCTTTGCAAACTGCAGAACACAAAAAGCTTTCTGTTCACTAGTCGCCATTTTTGCTACTAGCACTTTCTAACGGATAACGGAGGAAACATTGCATGCACAGGCACACAGGTACCAACAAACAGAACTGTTGGAGTTGCTCTCTCATTTCATTCATTAATTATAATTTTATGTAATAAATACTACGATGCGTTAAAACCCCAATATTCATTTAGGTACATCCTGTACTATTTGATTGGAACCTATATCAGTTGCTTTGGATAACAGTAATGATGCATCTGATACAGCACAGGTAGCAATATTTATTTAAGGATTTGATGCATAACAATTTTTGGTGCTTTGGCTGTTAAGAGACCAATCAGTGAAGAAATATTTGTAACAGTCGACACAGTCTAAGATTTCGAGTTCACAATCTGGTATATGCGCTGATGGAATCCCTGCAGTATTTGGTGTGTGGAAGGGACTTAGAGGAATAGTTCATGAAAGAGCAATAGAACAACAGGCCAAACTTAAAACAAATTAACTCATTTTTCACCACATTTTCCACCAAAAACATATGTACCCTAAATTAATTAAAGTCATGAATGTTATAGAAGTTGTTGCAGCCAGTATTGACTTTATGAAGTCATATATGCTAATTCATCACCAATTTTATATGGCATTTAGTAAACCTATGTTGAAATTATGAAGATTTCTTATTTTTATTAGATAAACTGGTTGAGTATATGTAAAATGTTAAAACAGTTTTGTTACAAAGATTTTGTGGACACTTGTTGTGTGAGTGTGTGATTTGATATTACTTGTAGGTGTCATGTAAATGAAGTGAATCTTAAATTGCATATATGAGGAGAATTAATTCATGAACTGCACAGTCATCTCGCAAAACTTCTTGTAATAAAATTAAGATTTGTGGAAAGTCAGGTAAGAGTTAAAATTTTATCATTTTCCTAGTCTAGCAACTCATAAAAATATCCCCTATAATCATTTTAAAGATGAACATGGAATTAATAGAGTAACTTGACTCAAGGTTTGCCGAGTTCTAAAATGAAGACTTAACATTCACCATATATGCTTGTCTGATGAATACTGATGCAAATAATGTGCCAAAACTTACAGGTAGATTATTAGTGCTAAAATCACAATTGCTTTGACAGATTTTTATAACTTTTACTTTGTGGAAAAATGTACACATTTTTGTGCCTTTTCGAGTAAGATCATTTCCTTTCAGGAGCACATATGCATGTAGACTTTTTTTTTAATTTCGATGATGAAATACAATAAATTAAAATTCCACAAAGAAAAATTGGAAAAGCCTATGCAATTATCCTTATATAACATGAATGTCAGTATTGATAGTCCTGTAATTCAGGTACAAGCCCATTCATCAAAATAAACTGTTATGTCTTTTATTATATAGTTAAATTTTATAGCAAAGCATTATTTTATAAATAAATTAAACATGTAAGTAGCAGCCTTTTTTTTAATTCATCTAATACAGGGCGTTCGCCGGAAAACGCAACCCTCCCAGTCTGTTGCCGTCGGCAACTTGCTCGGACAGCGGGGCCAGCAGTTTCCGCCACGCGGCACCGTGAATCACCGCACTGTTTAACACCTCCGCTGCCCCAACAGTGCAGTGCAGTGACCCTTACATTGTTAAGAACGGTTTCTTTGCATTGTAGCTAGTTTGTGACTTCAGTCTCTTATTAATCAGTGTTGTGAATAAACGTTTCTTTGCGGTTTGGCTGGTTTGGGGCTTCATATTCTTACTAATCTGTACCGTGTTTGAGTGTGAGTAAAATTATGGTACGTTACAGTTTGCAACAAAGAATATTTCTCTACGATACATATGTGAAGAAGAAGTCGTTTAAAAAGTGTCGCAGTAAATTTCGTCGCGAATATCCTGGCGCTTTACTGCCAGCTAAATCAACAATTCTGCGTCTGGTTAAAAAAGTAAGAGAAACGGGTTCATTTTTTAACAAAAAGAGACTGTCGGTCAACCGTATTCTCACAGAGGAGAAAATTGACGATATCGCTTTTCGACTAGAACAGTCACCCAAAAAATCATTAAGTCAGTTAGGGCAGCGTGTGTCTCGAAATATGTTCAGAAGATGTGAAATGTGCATTACACAAGAGTGTCAACACTTCCAGCATCTTTTATAAGATAAGCTAATGAATTACGTCACATTTAAATGCTTAGCACATACAAGTTTATGAAATAGTCCGCGGCCGACGGTCGAAAAATGCCGGGAGCTGACCGCTCGCTCGCCACGAGCAGTTTCTTCCTTGTAGCGCTAACAGTGGGTTGCGTTTCCCGGCGAACGCCCTGTATTAATTTATTTAATTAGTTAGCCAACAAACAAGGAATGGTTGCCCATGCCTGGTATATATTATTGGTGGTAGTTGTTCGCCATTCATCCTTCTGGTGATTTTATAACCTAAAAATGCATTTTATTAATATCAATGAAAGGAAAGAACTGCCGCGAGGCAATATTGATTTGGAAAGGACAGATCAAATACACCCAACACTCGTCAAAGTTGAAGGGAGGAGGGCAGCAGCAACACAAAACAAACACAGAAGATGCAATATTTCGGGTAAAAACCGTTTGTAAAGTTAACAGAAGTAAGTGGCTGAGCTCTCGCAATCCTTGCTTTTGCTGCTGCCACTCATAGAATGCATTTTATTAAATTTTCATTTAGAGTTTGTTTGTCAAACCACAGATAAATCTACTTTTAATCAAATAACAGTATCAAGGAATTCAAACCATCTTCTGCCAACTGGTATACCTTGATGAAGGGTTATCAAGCCTCCATATAGTCTTCTGATTGGACAATCTATCACATCATGTTCAGTGGTTTGTATATTTCTGAAGTATCACAGCACATTTTCATTGAGCCCTCACTTATGTACTGTTTCACTGCGCGCGCACACACACACACACACACACACACACACACACACACACACACACACTATCATGTGGGATGTAGCCAACTACAGATTGTGGCTCATGTCGGCACCAATGATGCTTGTCACCTTGGGTCAGAGGTTATCCTCTCTTCCTTCCGGCTGCTGGCTGGAAGGGTGAACTCTGTGGCCAGTGGCCTCAAGATATCAGCAGAGCTAACCATCTGTAGCATCGTAGACAGAGTTGATTGTGGACCTCTGGTTCAGAGCCGAATTGAGGGGCTGAACCAGAGACTACGACGTTTGTGTGATGACATTGGCTGCAGATTTCTTGATCTTCGCCATAGGGTGGAATCATTACGAATAGATACTGCAGGTATCATTAAGCAATTAGAGCTCCTGAAGTGGGGGAAAGCACCGGGCCCGGATGGAATTCCAGTAAGAGTATTTTCAGAGTATGCGGCGGAAATCGGGCCATTTCTGTCTGATATATTCAGTAAATCATTAGAGGAGCGAAAAGTACCTTTAGACTGGAAAATTGCACAAGTAACTCCGATTTTCAATAAAGGTGATCGAAGTGATCCTGGAAATTATCGTCCCATATCTATAACATTTGTTTGTAGTAGAGTTATGGAGCATATGATATGCTTGAACATTATGAATATTCTAGATGATAATAATTTGCTTACAGCAAATCAGCACAGATTTCGGAAGAAAAGATCATGTGAAACACAGCTGGCCCTATTTAATCACGACATAATGAAAGTTATTGATGCAGGTTCACAAGTAGATGCAATTTTTTTAGATTTTCAGAAAGCCTTTGACTCTGTGCCACACAACCGCCTTTTAGCGAAGCTTCGAGCGTACGGTATATCGGATCAGCTTTGTGAATGGATAAAGGATTTTCTAACTGGTCGGTCACAGTATGTTGTCGTTGAAGGAGAAAGTTCTTCTAATCTAGATATTACAACTGGTGTACCTCAGGAAGTGTAAATAGGACCACTTGTTTTCTTAATTTTTATAAACGATTTCGGAGACAAAGTGAAAAGCCTTTTTAGATTGTTTGCTGATGATGCGGTTATTTATAGGTAAGTAAGAAATTTGGCCGATTGCTTAGAAATTCAGCGTGATCTGGATGTTATTTTGGCTTGGTGCGCTGAGTTGCAACTTACTCTAAATTGTAAAAAGTGAAAGACAATGAGCATAACTAACAAAAAGAATCCAATTGTTCAGAAATACGAGTTAAACAATACAGTTATTGATATGGTCAATTCTATGAAATATTTGGGAGTAACAGTACAAAGAAGGGACATACACATTAATTCGTTAGTAGGTAGAGCTAATTCTAGGGTGTGATTCATAGGTCGAATCTTGAAAAATTGTAATGAACAAACAAAGGAGATAGCATACAAATCTCTTGTGCGTCCACATTTGGATTATTGTTGTGCCATTTGGGACCCGTTTCGTAAGGGGTTGATCGAAAGTATAGAGAAAGTACAGAGAAGAGCCGCTCGATTCGTAACCGCTTGCTACAGTCCTTATGAAAGCGTCACAGAACTGATTAGTAGACTAGGCTGGGAGTCTCTGGTAGATAGACGACACAAGTTTCGTTTAAACTTATTGGTAAACATGCGCACTCCCACTTTCACTTTTGAGTGTAATGAAATACTTCTTCCACCAACCTATTTGAGTCGGAAGGACAGGAAAGATAAAATTAGAGAAATAAGGTGCCGGACTGATTCTTATATGAATTCTGTTTTCCCTCATACCATTAGGGATTGGAATGCACAGCAAAGAGATGAGCTTTGGTGCCGAGAACCCTCTGCCACCCACAATTTTGTGAATTGCAGAGTATATATGTAGATGTAGATGAAATATATTAAGTTGAGACTAAAGTCGCCTAGGCTGGTCATTGGACATTTTATAAATACACATTTGTGTGGACTGTTGACTTCTCAATCCTTTCCTGCTCTGCTGACAAGTCAGAGTTGTTATTTCTCATCTTGGCTGCTTCCATATTGATGGGTGTCCTTGATTTTAATTGTGTACGAGCCATGTTGTGGAGACGTCCATTTTTTCCCACACTCTAAGCAATATTGATTTTCTTTTCAGGTGCAGTAGGAATGTTAGAAAGTGCAGGCAGCCAGGATACTGGTGCAGACCTAATGACGCCACTCATTGTTCTCATTGCAGCGTTCAGCTATATGCAAGACATTTCAGATGAAATGGACAAGGGAGGTCAAATTGATAGTGTAGCACTAGATCTTTCAAAGCCTTTTGACTGAGTGAGCCATAAAATGGTGGTAAATAAGGCAAAAACTATTGGAGTGGATGAAAAAGTGATGTGCTGGATAGAAGAATTCTTGAAAGGTAGAAAGCAGAAAGTTAGTATAAGAAATCCAGTACCAAAAGAAGTAGAAGGAAAAATGGGTTTGCCATAGGGTAGCCTAGCGTACAGGGACCATTGCTATTCTTTATCCTAATGAATGATTGTGTTAAGAGTTAACTATCATAAGTTAGGTTTATAAAGTCCTCTCAGTTGACTAGCCGAGTAAGCAGGGTGTTTTCACAATATTTCGGCAATCGGAATCTCTGTCGCCATCTTCTGGGGAAGTGCTGGATGTGGCAGAAGGCTGGGATCTTTATAGCCTCAGAGGTGACCGAATGCACGCAAGATAGATATGCACGTAGCTGATTAGCTGACTCGGCCGACGCCTGGGCGGTGGAAAGGGTGTAGTGCCAGGTGCGGGGTCAGTTGGTTTGCACCTGCCATGCCACACATACATCGGCACACTGGCAACGTACTGCATCAATGACTGGTGTCCAAGCTTCACTTAGTTGGTACACAGAGTCCTGAAATCCACATCACGCCCAATCTTCGAGTCAGCCAATCAGCTATGCACACGTCTACCTCGTGCACATTCTGTCACCTCTGAGGCTATAAAGATCCTAGCCTTCTGCCACATATGGCACTTTCCCAGAAGATGGCGACAGAGATTCCGATCGCTAAAATATTGTGTGAAAACAACCTGTTCACTTGGCCTTTATAAATTCCGGGTGCCTAGAGAAACTTCGATCTTATAAGTTAGGTTGTTTGCTGATGAAGTGTAAATACGTTTGCATAACATTTGATAACAAATTTAGCTAGGTGGGACACATTGGACATGCAGTAAAAAAATGTTTCAAAATAAAATCCTTCACATGTTGAAGAGAGTGATGAGGGGATGTACTAGAGAATTTAGTAAATTGGTTTACGAAACTTTGGGCAGACCATTGTTTGAATATGGTGGTGTAATATGGTACCAATATTTTGGGTGCCAAATACAGGAGCTGGATGATCATTCAAAGAAGGGCAGCTACATTTGTCTGTAAAAACTACTTCAGAATGCTATCAGTAACTGATATGATAAAGGAACTGGAATGGGTTTCATTGGAAGATAGAAGGAGGGTTATAAATGTCATTGGAATGTACAAAACGTATATTGGTGAGGAGGTGTGGAAAGATATTGGTGGTAGAATTAAGAGAGATGAATTTAAGGGAAAGGATGACTATGACCGCAAGCAGGCACTCGATTTCAGTCTTAAGGGTGTGGGAAGATTTTTTCTTTTGCATGAAAGGAGGTCAGGAATTAGAATAAATTACCAAGAGAAATAATGATTGATTTGAAAAATGCTAAAAGAATTTAAAGCTGAAATCCATCAGAATTAAATTAACTTTGGCAATGTGAGCTCTACCAATCCAGATAATGTGACAATATTCTTCTGCAGAAAATGTAAGGCCAAGGATTATTCTTCAAAGAACCTATGCACCTGTCCCCATGATGTTATCAACCAGTGTCTTTGCAAGGTTCACACAGGTCTTCTACTTTTGTGCAGTCTGCACCAATTGCATCATTATCCCTAGTAAAGCCTAGATATTTTGGGTGGATATTGGGTTCTACTCTTCTAGTGGATCCAAAGATTAGTATTATTCTTTCTTTGGCAAGCTGGTTTGACAGGTGAAAGCAAAACTGTCTTTATCAGGTTTGGTGTTGGTCTCTCCTTAGAGAAGACTGTTGTAGAGTTGGTTAAGACTCTTAGAGGATCTATCTCCACAAATCTGGTAGTTTCTACTCTGATAAGTAATAGACCATCTGCATACTGGATTTTCAAAGCAGTTCGATATGTAAATTAAGAAGCACAGGTGCCAGCACCAAACAATTGAGCAGCCCAGCATTGTGGACATGGTGACCCAACAGTGGACCTGGAACTTGTGATTACTCAGTATGTTTTTTGGGTTGTTTGCCAAATTTTTTACACGGTACAACGTGTAGAAGCTTGAGGAGGAGACCCTCATTCCAGACAGTATCACAGGCTACAGATAGGTCAATAAACGCAGCACCACATCTTCAGTTTTCTATGGAACCCGGTCTCTATGTGGATTACAAGCATTGAATCTGCTCGATACAGCTATGTTTCAGCTTTAATCCAGCCTGTTCTGTGGGAATGACCTCATTTATATGTTGAGGAGATAAATTGAGGGCTGTGTAGCCACGGGTGTGAATCACTTGTGTTGTCAGAATGTCAGCATGGTAACTAAGCATTGACTGGGATAGGACTTCACTTTTCTCAATGAATAATCCCTCAGCATTAAAATGCGCAACTGGAAGGTGTTGTCTAAGCCATTAGGAGAGCTGTTTTTATTAACATTTATGTTTGTCTCTTGTACTCCTTCTGCAATAGTTAGCCTAATTAGTTTCCAGGGGTACAGTCAATATTTCATATTTATGATTTGGCTTTCGAAGACATAATAGTTTAACTGCACACGTGGGGGTTTCTCGCATGCCCCCAACTAAGTAATTGACCTACAATACATGGTGATGGTTCATATTTCATATTACCATTTTTGTCTAATATTGCTCAGTAAGAAGACATTGAGATGGATACAATCTGGTGTAAGGTTGACATCACATAATAACATTGCTTTATAATATTATTTCTTGAATTAATCTTTTCTTGTGAAACACAATTACATGTTCTTTTTGTATTTTCTGATGAAGCTACATATATGTTTATAGTATTTTGTGCAAAAATAAGGGAATGAAATCTAAGAATGATCTGACAATGTATCCAAAAATATGGGTTGGACAAAGATAATTAATATTATTGGTTGCTTCATAGCTACAGTTAAAAATGCGTGTTTTAATGTAGTTAGTAATCCAATAATCCAGATTAATTATTGATATCAGCATACGAAAATTCTTTTCAGAAATTATGTACACATTTTTTGTGTTTGTATTTTTCACATAAATTTAATAAGTATATCTTATTTTCCTGCATACATGTAACCAAATTATTTGGTTGAGTAAAAAAAAAAATAACTGAAGTGTAGAAACAAATTTAAAGCTTTGTGTTATGCTCTATGTTAGTATATGTATTCTGTTGGGGGCACTCATGTCTAAACCACTTGGCATATACACATATCATTTGCTGCAACAGTGGCATTACTAAAAAACGTCAATTTTACAGGAGGACCAGTTCAAATGTGTCATGTGTAATAAATTTATGCATTCACTTGAAAATAACTTATCTGCATGTTTTATTGAAAGAATACAATATAAAAGAAGGGAAAACGTGTAGTATCGGTTATAGCGTATAAAAAAATAATCCATCCTAAGATTATAACTCAAAATAGCTCATTTTTTAGTTATATCATTGTTGCAGTAAATGAGAGAATTATCTACATTTCTCAGCACTACTTATCTTTTTTCACAGCATGTTATATGCCCAAAATACATGAAGATCCCTCAAAAACAATTCTTGTAAAAACTGACCAAGTCTTAAACTCGTGTAGTGACAAAAAAATTATGAGATCTTCTTCTGAGCCAAGTCTACACTTACAATGTGTATCACTTCACTTTGTGAAACAGAATGGTTTCTCTCGGTGTTACAGATCGTTTATTTAGAATACAAAAAATTCTGGTGACTTGGCCATTATGCATGCCATGTTTTAGTTAACCTATATTAACATCTTAAATCTGTTGCTTTATCAAACTTACAAATACGTAAAAGTCAAGATTTCCCTCACTCTTTATAGAATTTGACAAGTTTATATTATGCCTTCAATTTCAGTGAAAATTATAATGTGCATATTGGTCAAGTCACCAGATTATTATTATTTTTTTTTTAATCTAATTAAACGCTCTATGACACCTAGAGAAACTATTGTTTTCCACAAAGTGAAGTGATACACACTGTAAAGTTAAGGCTTGGCTCGGAAGAAGATCTCATAACTTTTTGTTATTACACGAGCATGAGACTTGGCCTGTTTTTACAAGAATTGTTTTTGTGGGATCTCATTTCTTTTTGTAAGTTTATCGCTTATTCTGAATCACTGCTCAAATTTATTGATTCCATTTGAAAATCGTTGAATAAGAACATTTCAGAACTGATGACATCAATATACAACGCCACACTATCTGAAAACAATGAGTGTGCACCGTAGCCGAACAATGCAGAATGCCACTGGTTTAACTATCACCAAAGATAAATTACTAGTAACTTTCAAACTAAGCATAGGAACAAAATTTAAGATGTTGGTTAAACTTGCTGATCTTTATGCATTAAAAAATTCTCTGGCATATAGCTTCATCCGGAGCAAAGCAATTAAGCCGCAAATATGTGCCAGAATATTTCATGTTTGGGATTGTAATTAAATAATATGGGAAAAAACTCAAATATTAAACTTTTCTTTAGTAATGAAACCATACATGTGTACCAAATTATTTGTTTCAAGGTTTACTGAAAGTACAGTGGAATTTTGATGTCGGGTTGTCATGGTCGCAATAAAATTTTGAATTTCAATAACTTCCAAAGTAAGAAAAGAAAAGAAGTAAAATTTGACACATTAGTTAAACTTAGTAAGCTCACTCTACAATGAAAATCTGAAGTATATAAAGTTATCAGGGTAGAAAGTGATATCACATTATGGGTAGGTAAGAGGTAGATACATGAATATTTACGAGTTTGAGACTTTTCTTATAATATCTGTGTACCAAATTTCAGCTTGCTACATGAAGTACCTTAGAGTCAGTCAGTCAGTCATTCAGTCAGTAACAAAATCACTGAAGTTTGCATCTGATCTGAGAATAGTAACAAAATAAAATTTAATATGTTTGCTAAAATTGCTTATATCTGTGCATAACAGATATTTGAGAGATGTAGCATAAACACGACTGCAGAAATTGAGGTTCAAAAAGGGCCTGAATCACTTCGAGAAGAAGGTAGGCAGTGCCACCATTGACTCGACTTGGCGAGTGCACTGTCATGTACCCAAATAAAAGCAAAGTAGGCAGTTCTTGAAAGATCTGTTAAGTTGCAATATGCTTGTAAAAAATGCTACATTGTCAGTACACACTAATAAGAATGTTATGGATAAGGATGGCTGTAGTGAGGGGAAAAAAATGAATTTTGAGAAAATTAAAAGGCCTGAAGGTTAAGTAAAATGGAAGTGACAGGCTGTTTTATTGTACTCGAATAGGCTTGAGAAAAAAAAAATCATTAGCAGTTCAAATGAATGTTATGTTACCAGAATAACTGACTCTCAAACCAACTGCCCTGTGGATTGGCAATAATTGACAAAAAATGGTCAGCTTAATAGCTAATAGCAGAAATGTTGCTCAGCCCTTGTTGATTTGCCATAACACAAATGAAAGTTTGGAATCATTGGCTTAGATTCTAAGTGTAGGTATTCAAAATTTCACATGAAAGAAGTTTGATTGTTTTAGCACTGAATGTTTACCTATTGTAAACAAGATGTCTCCACTTCAATAACAGTGAGGCCACTATGAAATATGATTTTTTTAAATGATGTTTCTTATTTAAAAAATGACATTAGTTCTCATAAATAAATGGAAAAACAGTTTAAGTCAGTTAAATGAAGAATAGTTTATGATTTTAACTACTGGAAGAAGTTAGCCAGGAGTTTACTGTTCTGGAGGAATTGAAAACTGAAGTGATTGTGAAGAAATTGTTGAATGGCAAGTCTTGACAAGAAATCTAGGCAGGAAATCAAGGCAAGAGGAGTTCTAGATGGGATGAAGTCTGTACGGGAAATAAGTCCTTGGGGAAGAATATCTAGATGAAGGCAGTAAAAGAGTGGCAGTCAGAAGCAGTCCTCTTGGAGAAGGTCAAGTAAACCGAAAAATACAAAGTCTGCTTAGCAAGTAGTCAATAATGGTTCTGTAGAACAAGCAAACATGAAAGGATCGGTATTAAAGAAATATAAATATGTAAAATAAAGAAAATGTAGCAATTTTTGTTCTGAAAGATTGTTGGAAGAAAAACAAAATAATTGAAGTGTTAAAACAAATTTACAGCTTCATAGTGTTTGTTACACTCCCTTATAGTCTGTGCATGGTGTGTCACTCCACATTGTGTACACATGCATGTTTGGTACTTACCATATGTACATATGTTAGACCATCATTTTTCACTGTGCTATTGATTTCCCTTATTTTCAGTTTTGTTTATACTGATGGCACACATTTAACAGTTAAACAACTCTTTCGGTCCTCTGTATTGATATGTTTTGTTATGCTATTTCAGGAGAATAAACGTGAGGAACGCAAAAAACTGTGTGATGAAGAGGCAATGCGGAAGATAAAGCAGCTGGAGGAGCAGACATACCAATTGCAGAAGCAGGTGGCATCGCAGAAACAGGTAGATGGCAGTTGGGCTCCAAACCACATGAGGCCGCTCGTAAGTTGCCGGGCGCAACGCTAACACATTCCTGTAGCTAGTGCCAGATGTTTCCATACATCTTGTACTGTCTCTCTGAACTACTTGTAGTTACTGCACTGGAATCTAATACTGTAAGATGAGTGGATGGTGTAACAACTGTAAGGCAGTGTACATCTGTCTGAACTGGTAAGACTTGATGAGTTTGGTGGATACTTTGCCGAATGTGGACCATTTACTGTCCGCTGTTAACAGGTTGCAGCTAAGATCTTCATGACTGTTTCTAGTTTTCCATAATAGTATAGGAAAAGGCTGGAATGGTCGTCTTGTTTTCATTTCGGATATTCTGTTAATCGAGTCTTCTATTTGCAGAAGAAGTCTACAGTACTAATACTAATAAACAACCCTGGATTACAAACCCCAGGAAAAAGTTGTCTTCAAGGATCTTTTAACTTTAGGCTGGTTCACTGTTATTAAAAGCACTCTTTTTATTCTCTTTGACATTGTGAAATTGAATTCATTATATAGATTTGAAACACAGACATGATTTTATTTATTTAATTTTCTGTGTTTAATTTTGCTCAGTTGTGTTAGACTCTTGTGGTATTGTTGATAGTCTCAAGTGGAAGGACAATATGGGACGAAAAAAAAAAAAAAAACCAATTAATACCACCCATGCCCTGCGCCAGAATCAAACCTGCAGCGCGAAGCCGGCTCGCTATCCCCGCGCTACCGAAGCCAGCACAGACATGATTTAGGAGCAAACATTGTGCAAAATTTTACATTTTTAAAATATTTTAAACATAGGAATTATTTTCAAGTTGAACGAATTCCTGCTTGATTATGTTCTGTAATATGTTCAGTTCCTTGTAATGATTTTGATCGGTTTGATTATAATGTGTTCAGTTAAGAAAGGCAGATCAAAGTCATTCTGTTCTATTCAAACTCTGCTGCCCCTGCATGCAAAGGGGAAATTTACCCCACATCTGGGTGGACACACCATACAGCTTCAACAGATAGAAGAGAAGGAGTGGTTAGATGAGGAGCAGGGCAAGAGAAACATGACCTACAACTGCCAGTTCAGAGTGAACAAGGAATAATTACAGTGCTGGGAACCACTAGTTACATCAAATGATAGGTGGAACAGATTCATAAGAGCTTCATCATTTTTTTTAATGTTTCCACTTTTGGCAGTTACACTGATTCCAAAAGTTTCTATGACTCCGATGCACACACTAAGTCAGAGTAGTAGCAAAAGGTTTACATTAAATATTTCAGTTTCTGTGGTGTGTCCGTGCTTTTGTGCAGCCGTATTATGTGTTCGTCACTCTTTCCGTCATGCAATCTAAATTTGCTACTCACCTTTGCTTCCCTTTCTTGACCAATCAAAGAACATTATTTCAGTATTTTAACAATACAGAGATTTATGCTAGCTAACTTTCAAATTTTTTAAAAACATGTTTTTAAATTTAATTGAATATTCTTCTAGTTAGTATTTCACGGTGGGGATGAGGGATAACATTGTTAATCCTTATAAACCCTTTGAAAGCATATGCAAATAACTTTTAATCGGTGCTCTCTAGCTATGCAGATTGGTTTAAAGACAATTTTTTTGTGCTTATATGTCTTTGTGGGCATTATTTGTGTACAGCTATTATATGTGTAAATTTTTTCTCTCAAAGATTCATTGTTTCCACTGGACAAAAACATAACAAAGTAGGAGAAAAGAAGACTTGTTTTTGTGTTCTATATGTGACTGTACAATGCCTTGCTGCATTATTTTTGCCCACTATAGTGTTCACCACTATCTTTGCATTTGCGTCTCAGTATTTCAATGTGTGTTATGATACATAAATACTTTTCTTAGGGGTTTCATAGTGTGAGAAAGGCTACCTATATGACATATTTTGGGCTTAGAGTTTATTTTCAGTGTTACATTTAAGGTCTATCATTTTCGTGTCTTTCTGGGATAAGCCTGATAACTTTTTCAAGCATACAATCTTATGGAAGACTGTTAAATATAATTCCTATTTTTATTTTAGCGAAACAAAAAATCTGTTCTGAAATAAAAACTGACTCACACTGTAACATGTGGTTGTTAGTGTACCTAAATTTTCATATCTGATGCATCATATTCTATTTCTTGTTTGCTTTTGCTAGTTTGTACTGTATATTGAGAATCCATTATTGCCTTCAGTTCATTAATACTCCTTGTAATCTTCAAAATTCAACACATAGTTCTATCTTTCAGGAGTGGTATTATTATTGTAATCCCTACTACTTACCTGTCTGTTCAGAATAATTTAGTGGTTCTATTTTTTCCTGTTGTATAGCCCTCTATCTATGTAATGTGATTTTATCTGTCAACTCGTTCATTGTTCTTTCCTTTCTGAAAATCATTAGGACAATGAACTGTAATCTGATGAACTGTGATTTGTATATTCTTCTGTTCTTGGAAAATATATTTAATTCTGTTCATTGCTTCAAGTTAAATGTGGCTCATTCCTTTTCACTGCCGAGCTCTCCTTTCTGTAATGAATGCTGAGAACTATATTCTTTTTTCAGTGCTGTAGTTGTATCCTACTGAGTTGTTCCTTAAAGAATTGCCAGTTTGTTATGCTGAAGAGAGCCTACTGGCTGGTTTATTGATTTTAATTAAAAGTCACTTATCTAAACACAAACAATTGTTGATTAAATAAAAGGTTCTTTAAGCCGTGGTCACCAGGTTTAGGTACTGTTCTCCATCGGGATAATTAAATGAGAGAGTCATACAGTTTAGGGTGAACATCTACTCAAAAAACTTTATTCTAGTTCATTAACCTCTGCCACTACACCGACGGAAAGTACCACCACCAAACAATATATCAACAAGGAATCGGATTTTTTCTTCGAAAACGACAGATTTGTTGGATAAGAGAGGTTGACTTACAAAATAGTCTCCCACAGTCACTATCGTCCTCTTAACGCTACACAGTCACTTGAAAACACAGCATTCCCTTTAAAACAGTGAGTTCCACATAATACAAGTCTCCATCATCCACTCCACCGAAGTTTTCACAATTTCAACTATTAGACCGAAAAATGTTCCTGCGTCAGACCTTCACCTGACGGAGGTCAAAGACTCACTACTATACAAAGACAACATCACATTTACTTACGGCGCCGGCCACAGATATTACTGTATGGCTCAGACGTATGTTATGTTACAACACCCTTAGAGAGCATATAGTGCTTTTTGTGCTAGTATTTTTTATAACACTTGCATACATACAAGTTACATTAATTAAGATCAGAATACTGCAAAACAGGATATGTCTTAATTATTTTTATTACATTTATAACAAGTCTTTGATATGTTTATGAAATACGCTAATTCTCTTCATCTGACAATTATGAAAAATCTCCAACTTAAGTTACATTATTATTTGTGGACAAATTTCTATAAAAGGTGTGAAAGCATCAGAGGAAAGAGTGAAAGGAGATCATTCTTTTTCTTAGGATTTTTTGCAACGGGCAATAAATCCAAAAAGTATAATACTTGCTCATTAGCCTTCCTGATTTCAGTTGTTTTGAACTCTTCTTTTAATGCATGTTTATAAAGAATCAGCTGAAACTTTTTTCCCCCAAAACAAAGCCACATAATGTGTTGGGTGTTTCTGTTTCAAAGGATTTGTTTCTCCTGGTAAAACTGTAATTACAAGCTCTGAGTATGTCTTTTTGAGAGTTCAATAACCTTAAAGGGCTTCTGTCCTAGAATATAACCCAATCATGAATATTAATTTCAATACTTTCTTTTCCTGGTTGTTTCAATTTGAAGGTGGTCTCCCACAGCCCGAGATTTTGTGGTTCGTGGCAGGATGGCTCACATCAACAGGCTTTGGGAACAGAGCAGGCTTTAGCTGCCCATGCTGGCCCGTGTCGGCACACTTCAATCCGTCTTCAATCGGTAACTTCAAAGGCATGTGTAGTGGTATGGGGTTGCCAGCTGAGCGGTGGGTTACACAGTGTTTGCAGCAGAGAGGTGTACCCTTTCCTCTCCTGCTGTACAGTCCTTTGTGCAGATGAATGTACTCACATGTTGTTGACTTGCGCTTAATTGATATCGAGTGGTCAAATGAAGTCATACGAAAAATAATCAAGATACATGAAACGCTAAAAATATAAATGATATGTGGAGTAGAATTAAAAGTAAATTAAAAGATAGTAACATCCTGATTGAAGAATTAATTGAGAAAAGGGACAACTCGGTGTCAACATATAAGAAGTTACATAATAAAGTTAAAGGATCTACAAAGACAGGCAGTGGTGCGGGCAATACTTATATGCCTGATTAGCTGTTTTATAATGTCGCTGAAGCGACACTAGGCAACGAGTCACATTAACCATGCATCTGCTGCCCGAGGTGGCGTTGGATGTCCTGTGGCGCGTACCAGTCTGCACATTTTGGCCTCTCCTGGTGCAACATCCTAAGCTGCAGGAAGCTACCTTTAGAGTGATGTGAGTCACAGTCTAGTCTGGCATGACCTGATTGAGGAACTTTTGGTAATTTCTGTGGTATGATAATGATCCAGTATTTTTATTTTTTTCTGGAAACAAATTGGAATATGAAATCTCTTATCATACATACTCAGCTAGATCATTAGATTGCACATTACACTATTATCTGAACTCCCACTGAGTGCCACATTTCGCATGTAGTAACATCCTCACCCATGGCACTCACTGTGAAGTTGAAGGTCCAGAATGGTCTTGATCTAAAACAAAGACATGCATATTCTAACCGTATTTTGTTACCACATCCCCTCCTTTAATTTTTCTTGTCCTGAATGATAATTCTGTCTCCTAAGAATGTGCTAACCAAATTAATCTGTCATATTGATTAAAATTAGTGAAATAAATTGAGCTGATCTTCTCTATTAATTATTGCCACACAGTTTTCCTTACAGCATGAATCGGTGAAAGTAATTTCTTTTCATTGTTTCACAGTGTTTTCTTGTTTATTAACATTCTCCTTTATCTTTCCTCGTCTTTATAATATTTCCCATATTGTACTTTTGGTGCTTCTAGCACCCCATCTTCTCCCCTCTGCAACATTTTGTTAGTAGCTAATCATCAAACTCACTAGAAATACCACCACCATATTCACAGGGCTCCTTTTTACCGATGTTTTTTCATGTGCTTCTGCCAAGTGGTTTGCTAGATCTTGATCAGGTTGATCCTTGGGACCCAAAAACTCTTATAAAGCAATTTAATTTACTGCAGGTTCACTGTTTTGAACTAAAGTTTCAGTATTATTCTCAGCCATGTCATTTTCAACAAACACAATGTTAAGGTTTTCCAAATTAACCCAATATTCTTGCATCAAACTGTTGTCTAGATAGGACATTGGAGGACCTATAAACTCTATAATATTTTTATGATTTTCGGTATGTTGAGAGTGATCTGAAAAGTTTTCCTGAGTTTCCTCGAGCACCTCTGTAACTTTATTGGAGATAGGTTCTTATTCTTAGCTAAATGAAGTTGTAAAAAATTAAAAAAGTCTACGTTTTGAAAGTTATAATTAATTTAGACCAAGAACAAGATAGATCAACCGAAGGAGAGCATAGAGAGAAAAGGCTGGAACTGGGAATCTATTACGAACAAGGAAACTTTTCCAGATAGGAGACAGTGGAAGGCAAGTGTCTATAATCACCAGGACAGAAAAACAGGAAGACTCATAAACCAAACCCGGGAAGCTGGAGATGGTCCCAAACGATAATGATGACTGGTATTGATAATCTGATTTTGAACCTCTATATCAAAATTAAAACTCGCACCTATTAAACACACTACTATTTCTTCAACTTTCGCTGATCATATATCTGCATCCACCTCTTAACAATTAAAACAGAGTATTTTGAGTATGCATGCCTTTTAAAAGTTACCTTAGTGGAAAATTAAAATGTTAGGTTATATGCTCACCTATGCAAGGTGCTTCCAAAGTGGTCTGGTGGCTCTGTTCGTTAAGGCACATGACTGAGGATGGGAGGTCCCTGGTTTGAATCCCAGTTTTTGGCTGGAATTTTTACGGACCTTAAAACTGACATTCACCTGTGGCAAAGCTGTGCTTTGTTCATGTGAAGTACAATGGGCTCTCCATGGTTTAGATTCCATGTGAAGCTGTATGCCACCTCTACCCGTAGGATTATCAGATTAGGACAGCCACAACAGAGGCGCATCCGAAGCTAAATGAAACTTTGTAACACAGTGACCAAACAATTGTTTGGTATCTCCTGACAACAGTGCCATACATGTTTGCATTTGACATTCTGGTTCATTATTACTAATTGATTTCCACGGGAGATAGAGACAGAAATCGCATTAATATAACGACAGGTTTGGATATCAATACCTCCAGCTCACTTGTCTAATGAATGGCGTTAATTGATTTGCCAGAAACATATATGTGAGTTCGTTTAATGCTTGTGTTGTTTATTTATAAGCCTAAAACTGATGGCTCAACATGTTTGTTGGTGTCATAAGTTCAACGGAGTACAGTAACAATATTTCAACATATCTGATTTTGGCAGTCAAATGTTAAACATCCTTGAGTTGTACTATTTTTCTGAGTTATCTGCCAAGATAGCTATATCAGCTTTTCCCAGATTTATATGTACATTTTCATTGATATGCATGAATAAAATACTAAAAATTGAAAAAAATGACATATTGGGTTCACAGTATATTATTTAGTATGTGACAATGAGGGAATGAACTTGTGGTTTACATGTTGTAAGGTTCTCTTGTAAAGGAAGTGGTTCTTGCTGATATTGAGAGAGACCAATATCATCATAAAAATGAGTTACCATGTTACTATAAAATAACCGTAATGAAAATTTGCCGTAACTGTTTGTTCATGTTACATATATATTTCAGCCCATTTTGACTCAAATTTGGACATCCCAACCAGCAACATCAAATGCTTGTCTTGCAGAAAGAACCTGTATTTTCATTTATTGTGCTTCATATTTGAAAATAATTGCTCACACATAAATGTTGATTCAAATACAAATTACGTGACATCAGTGAAAGTTTTTAAAAATTTTAGCAGGAATTGAGCTGGAAAAGTGTATTAGGTTACTTTCTTTATAGTATTTCATCAAATTACTCCTCAGCCTGTCATTGCAAGAAAGTTTAAGTATAGGTTGAGCATTCCTCATGTTCAAACTTAGTGGGCTTTGGAAGTTTTTTACTTTATTAAATTCATAATAAAAATGTTCAAAACTCGTGCCTCAGTAAAATAATTTTCCAGTCTCTTTTAAGAAAATTTATCC
>JARYHS010013631.1:194371379-194483364 GCA_031002005.1 Vandiemenella viatica
GTAGAATCGTAGAAATTCCCTACAAGTTACTCAAGAGAAAAAGTTATAGGCAAGGGTTGTGTTGTCGGTTTGTTCCCGAGTGTACACAATCAGTCACTTTCTAATGTAAGCAGGATTCTTAAAGCAAATGAAATAATTCATCCCTAGGTTTAGGTATGTACAGATTTATTACAGCTATATATACTTATATTTGCAGGTAAGTGTACAACCAAGTGGAGGCTACAACTTATAAATACAGTGTAACATGCTGTGCTGGACTGTTATTGAATGAACAATAATAGGCTGATTGCAATAAGTGAGTGGGCATGAACGTTGAAGTATCATAGTATCACCCCCAACTGCCTTTCAAGACATAGGAATCAGATGCTTGTTCCCATCTGTTACTGTGCTCAGCTCACGTGGCCGACTGTAAATGTAGCGGCTTCTATGCTCCTCAAACGGCTGCCCACTGAAGCTGACCCCTGGCCACCCTCGGAAGTCTGCAGTGACAGTGGAGGGTCCTAGGTTTTCTACCCTTTGTGTGTCACGATAGTTTTCTGCTTTATGGTTTCCAAGGAAATTGCAAAATTCTGTTTTTAAAAACTGCCAGGCTGCTTTTTCTAGTGGATTTAACAGTCCTTCAAAATTTTGGGAAAGTATGGTTCTGATGAACAGCTGCTACCTCCATATGTATGATCATTTTTATAATCATGGTCATCTGAATCATTTTCAGTTTGAGCTAGGTCAGAATCAGAGTAACTAGTTAACGTCTTATCTGCATATACTGGTACAGGGACAGGTCTCATTGTAGATGACAAATTTGGACAAGTAACTGTATATTCGTTTAATATTTGTTAAACAAAAATAACAATCAATTAGATGATCCTTAGGTTTCCTCCAAATCATGGGAATTACAAATGGCATATGATGTGTACCATTTTTCCACCCAGTCTACAGTCTATCACATGAAACACAGCATACATTTGAATCCCAGCTCTCATCAAAATCACTCACTTGACAGCCTAAGTAAAGTTCATAATACTGTTTCAAAATTCACGTAGAGGCCAGCTTACCACAAACATAGGTGAAATTATCGGTATCATTTACACACTTCTGTGGCGTAATGAAAAAAGAAAACTGTACAATACAACACACACAAAACACTTCTAAACAGAGAGGAATGAAATATTTCACTAGTGATATTCGTGCGAACAAGCTCCCAGTCAGCTCAACAATGACACATCACAATGCCAGATTAACAGGTCTGTGCATGTCAAAACGTGAATAAACCTGCACAGTCATGTCTTTTGGTGCTTCAGCTTGATATTACATATAATTTCCTTAAATACAGCTTGAATAAAAATTGCTACATATGAGGTAAAGGTTCCTATGACAAGTCAAAGAGAATGCTAAAATCAAATTTTAAAAAGTAGCGGTCACAAAAAAACTGTTCCTGATGGAAAAATTCTGGCTACACATATGAATTCAGTGTGAAAAAATGCACTAGAAAACCTTTTCGACCAGTGTTATCAACATTAAACTAATCAAAACCACTGAGAATTGTCCTTCGAAGAGCATGGCTCACATTAGTGCTTACTATTACAAACTTTTAATTAATGCTTCATGCGTAATACTGTCCTTGAACATATTATGTATCATCTCCACAGTTTACATGACGAATATACACAAACTCGCAATTAATCAACTCCCATGTTGCTATACATAATTCTTAAAATAAATTCATAAAACGGCTTGATCTGATGGCTGTTATAATAAGTTAGGATATGCATATTTCTCAACTGTAAACATTTGATTATTACATTTCTATGTGGAACATAGATCAGAAATGCCCAATGAGTTATTAAAAGTTGCTTGTTGTCTCTTATAAAATTGCATATTTAATGCACGTTTTCTTTTACATCAGGACATTAACTAAATAGTCACTCCACGTAATTTACCCTTCCACAAAAGAGTTTTGTGTGTTGAGTATTCTAATTTTGTCTCAACTGAAATTTTCCTAATTTCAATGTAGTTTAATTTATTGGGATGATCACATGAATCGTGTTTATTTTGTACACGAACAAATATTGTTCAAACTCTGGTAGAGTAAAGTAGAGTAGAAATTATTAAGTGTGTAGATAATTATAGAAAAATAAACTGTCACCTTGACAGCAGGTGATAGCCAGAAACAAGGAAAAGAGAGAATGTAAGAGAGTAAATATTTGGACTAATGGTAAATATAATGGTAAATTTTAATATACATATAAATAAGAAGACATTTAACCATGGTTTCATGCTGTGGTAAAGGAGATTGTATTTAAAAATAATATAGTTTTGTGATTTGTTCAAGAGGTGCACGAGCTTAGCATATTGCTGCTCTTACAGGAAAACCAAAATCTGTTTTTTCTGCACATAGGGAGAAGATGCAGAAAAGGGAATGTGGAGACAAGGAGCGACAGCTGACATCACCAACTGTCAAGAAGGAAAAGGATATTAAACGGGAGAAAGGAGATATCAAGAAAGAGGTGAAGACGGAGAAGGAGCACCGTGAACAGCACCGTGCCAAAGACACTAAGGCTGCAGAGACAGAGTTGGTGCGGGAGCTGCGTGCCCAACTCAAGTGAGTTGCTGTGTAATGAGGAATAGTGTATTCTGGTGGGGAAAAAATAGGTTAATATCATTTTTCAAAAACAAAAGCATTAGCTATTCCTAGAATGTTTTTCAAGTGCATTTTTAGCTGTATAACTGTGAAATTTTTCTGTAAGGACAAAGTTCTTTCTCAAATTAATATGCACTAAAGTTCATTATCCTTTATTGCAAAATATCCTGAAATGAAGGCACAAATTGGCAGATGTTCAGCTAATTTTGATATGATGAACTTTACTTGATTGTGTTAGGGTGATCCAAAAATTTCCAGGCCTCTGCTACAAATCGCATTTCATCTTCCATAACCAACTAAGCTCAAAAAATTGTCAGTGTATATTAAAGTTCCTCATAGTATAATGGAGCACGAAGCAGTGCCATGAACAGGGTGGCACAGACCTGGAAAATATGGAATTATCAGGGAATTTAAAGCCACCTTGAAATATCATGGAAATATCAGGGAATCCAAGTAATTTAAAAAATTATCAGGGAATTTTAATTGCAACAACCCAAAATTTGATAATTTTTTAATAATTTATTTTAATATTGAACTTTTGCATTAAATAATTCAGCTGATATATTTTTGACATAAAATAGCCAACAAATACCGCATTTACACTAGCAACTTGTATCTTGTCTTGCGCCTCATCTAGATACGAAGACAAGATGTTCGTGTGCGAGCGCTAACATGAACTCTCTCTGGAACTCGGCGTTTCAAATTATATTTTTAAAAAAGGTGGATGACATCTAAATCATGTAAACTCAGAAGTTATAATAAAACAGCAATCGTAGAGGAGTAAGTATATAAAGATGTTTTTATGTTTCACTAAACAGTTTTACAATTTCAAGCAAAGTGTGAAACAGATGTTCCAAAAAAATTGAATATGTGGAGAGTCTTCGAAGTCCTGTAGAATGTCACAAGCTGGTTTTGAGCTTCTTCTGAGAAAAATTGAACCTTTAATATCAAAACAAAAGCCTAGATTCAATATACCAATGCCAGCAAAAATGTGAATAGCGATAATTATACGGCTTTATAACTTTTTTGTATTAATGATAGAAGGCGAATTAAAGTAGGAACAAAATAATACGCAAGATCCTAAATAGGTAAGGTTTATAAAGTTTTGCGTCATTCAGAGCTCTTTCAAATGCTGAATCGATGTGATAGTATAAACATCGTGCTCTTGCCTTTGACTTGCTCCAAATAAACCGCTGCCAAGGCGAGCGGCACAGGCAAGCAACCACACAAAGTGAACCAACATGATTGCATGGTTTATACAAACTCGTGTTCATGCTATCTTGCGTAGACTCGCGGAAACTTACGCGAAAGTGTTAACTCGGCAACAGAAGAAATTGAAAATGGAAGAAAAAAATCCACAATAACTGAACCAGAAGATTTGAAAAGAAAAGTGTAGCAAATGAAAAAAGGCATAAAAAGCTAAGCTGTTGACTGAGCCAAGTTACTGATGAACAATTTAAAAATCTAATTACTTTATGCACCAAATATTGAAAGATTACTAATTAGTTGAAGTTCATATTAGTCATTTGACCTATCTTATTTTTGTGCTACTCATTTTTAATTATGCTTCATAAGATTATAAAATTTTCAAATAAACATTCTTAAACATGAATAAAATGTTCTCGGGTTACACATGTTTCTTTTTCTAATTTTTTCAGTTTTATACCAGATTTAATTATTTAGAATCAAAATCTAATTAAAACTTTAAATATCTTAACCATGCAAATAAAGTTTCTAAATCAGGGAAAAATTTGGCAAATTTTTCTGGAAAACCTGGAAATATCAGGGAATTTTTAAATCATTACCTTGTGGCCACCCTGATGAAGTGATATTGATATGGAAAATATAGAGAAATAAAAGCACAAAATGAAGTAGTTGTGATGTAGGAGGATGAAGTAAATGGTAAATTCATGACATATTCCTGTAGTAAACCTCATCACATGAATAGTAAGAATTAATAGTGTAACATTTGGTTTAATATGGGGTCTAACACAGCAGTCATACAGATATTTGTTGTGTATATTCCATAAGTTGGATGAATTTAATTATCGTGTGATAAAATTGATGAGACTTAATGTTGTTTGATGATAACATCATTTTGGAAGGAATGTCTAACACCAAATACACTTTATCCCAAGTTTGTGGAAGTTTATGCAGACACTATGTTTTCAAGAATTGTGTGTTTTAGTATCAGTTAAACTAAAATTTGTGAGTTAGCTACAGCTATTTGTTTAAAAAATGTATATATGACTTTATGTGATAAACTGAGCATTAAGAAACTTTTACGGAAAGTGGATGCCTTTCATGGAAAATGCAGATCGAGAATTAATTTAAAAGAATTTTGTCCTTCCTATTGAAATTGCAGGAGATTTGGATTCACGAGTGTTGGAAGAAGTGTGTAGAAGCTGGTAGTTTAGAATAAAAATAACAATAATAGTGCTTCTGTTAGTAATTATGTGAACAAAAATGGAGTGGAAGAAATGCCATGAACCAATATTTATATGGAAAGGAAAGGCAAAATATACCCACTACATGTCAAAGTTGAAGATAGGAAGACAGTAAAAAAAGAAATTGTTACTGTGTTGACTGTGGATGCCCTTGTGTGTTCTGTCACGTATTTCAATTTCTTAAAGAAGTGCATAGCCCAAAATTTTGTGTGTTTTTTTTTTAACTGCCCTACTACTTTCAGCATTGGTGTGTAGTGGCTATATTTTACCTTTTCTTTCCATGTAATTAAGGTATTCTATGTCGTCATTCTTTTGTGATGCTGAATGGACTTTATTTAATAACAAGAAATTTTGTTACAATCTTTTAAGGATCTGTCAGCCAGAAGCTGGCATTTGGCAACTAGATCCCGCACTGTTTAGAGCAGAAAGAACCAATGTGGAGATTAAAAAAAAAAAAATGTGGACCTACTTACAAATTGATAGGTAGCTGCAGTAGTAGCCATGACAGAAAACCACTTCAGGAAAAATGGTTTGAAGTGGGATCATTTTGAAAAATAATAATAGTTGTGCAATTGTAGATTTAGTCTGTGTGTTAGGCTGAGAACTTTACAAAAAAATTTCTTGTTGAGTAGCAGTTTTATGAATTACTATTTGATTTATTAAGTAGAAATTTTAGTTTGTACTTTCAGATAGTGGAACTTCACACAGTCGTAAATGTTACATCAAGAGTTTTAGAGAAAATTGTAGTACTACTCTTCTTCTTGCAAATACTTAATGGTGATTTGATATTATTTGTGAGTGATCATATTATCAATTTACAAATAAGGGGTGCAGATATTAGTCAAGTCAGGTTACAATCTCTTTATATATTTTTATGTGATAGATGGTGAATTAAAATATTTCAAGTAATCTATGGGACAATGATAAATTAAGTGTCAATGGTGTGCAATATGAAAACATTATATGAGTGAAGCAAAATTTCTGGTTATATTTCACAGAGTGAATTATCAAAGTGTGCATTGAAAATGCAAAGACTTTAAACTCATCTAATATTTTATAAGTGTAACATTGAACGGTATCCAAATCACAAATGGTACAAAGAAGTGTCAGGTTTTGTTGCTGATTGATACAGAAGATTTGAAAGCATTGCAGACATGCTGTGGGTGCAATCCTGAAACAAATTAACTAATGTACACTGTTTTGGCATAATCTAATATGCTAAAAGTTTGTATTGCAATTAACAATTTATCCAGATTGTGAAAAGCAGAGGGCTTAAAACAGTATTACAACCCAAATCTTCCCGTTTTAAACCTTTGCACCTAGTTGGTGATGTTAAGAGACATTTGGTTGGAGCAACTAACACTTCTTGGTGTATTTCACAGGTGTATAAACTTCTGATCCTGATATCTACATTTTATTGGTATTTAAATTAGTAAACTGCACAGAGCATAATTTTTTGCCAAATTATAATAAGAGCACTTTACAATAACAGTATGTTTACTTGCAGACCATCACTATTAATATGTATGAATCAGTACAAGAAAAGATAAGGGAAATAACTGAATCAAATTTACAAAGATACGTTTCCTGTGAAAAAGATAGTCATGGTTGTATTTCTTGATAAATAATAAAGGCCCTAAAATCACATTACACATTTGGGAGGTATTGATTAAGAAGTGTGATTATAAGACATTGTGCAAAGGTTAAACAACTGTATCAAAATACTTCAGTTTTCCATTCTCAGTTTTGATCATTTGAAATGTGGCATATTAGAAGAATTTTGAAAATTAAGGGGACACAAGTTTTTTAAATGTGAGGTTTTTGGGGGAGTCTCATACAGAGGAGACTGCTCACACACTGTGCTCAGTAGTAGTTGTTTGTCTACATTGCATTTATAAGCATTATTCATGAAATTATCAAGCTGGTCAGGAGAACTGTAACAGTGACTATATTCATTGAAAGAAGAATTTTACTGGTTTGGATTTAAAATAAGTGAGACAAAAACTGTATGCTTGGTGGGAGCAGGAAAATCAGACCAGTCAATATAAAATGAGGACATCATGAAATTGCTGCTAACATCGTAACCGCCTGGTACCAGGCCCTACTAAGCTGGTATCCCTGTTTACTAATAAATCAGCTGTTCTGATTTCAATCTTGGTATAAAACCTACCTATTCCCCATTCTAAATTATGCCACACTGACTAGCTAGTTTTTAAGCATCTGAAATGGATGTAAGAACAGAGACTTTCCCAGCGTATGATTGCAATGAAGTCTTCATGGGTGTACTGCCAGATTATGTTTTCAAAACACAATATTTCAACGTCTAACTTCATCATCTTCATCAGGTGTGGAGACATCTGCACACCTGATGAAGACGACGGAGCTGGAATTCATCAGTATTCAGAATATCAGAAATGAGTTGTACTTCAACTAGTATCACAAAAAAAAAAAAAAAAAAAAAACATTATAGACATCTTACGAGAATCAAAGTCACACAAAGGTGATCATGACAACATAAAGAATGGTTGAAGGCATGTTTTTAAAACTCAGTAACCGGAGAAAGACTGTGAGAAAGTTGGATGAAGCAAGCCCAATAAATCTGGCCAGTCGCAGTCCACAGTTGAAAATACTGGAAGAGAAGTGCTGGCTAGGTGGGACATAATGTAAGATTTTTTGTAGTTACCATACTGGTTTGATATCCTGGAAAATCGATGATGTGTATGATGGCTGTTGCGTCTGTCATTACCAGCATTAAACTTAATGTTTGCCCAGTTCACTTTTTCAAATATGTCATCAGAAATACATCTTTCTTTTCTTCTTCTTACAGCTTTGCCTTGGTAAGGGATAGATTTAAGCTCTGTAACCTTTCCTTATTCACATTAACTGTGAACCATGGAAATCCATTAAATTATTATCACTTTATACACTCACAATATCACAAGTTGTGTATTAATATTTAAAAGCATATAATTTGTTATTCATGTGGGTGCATGGTTAACGTTCTGGGCTCACATTTGGGAGGACGTGGGTTCGAATCCCTGTCCAGGCTTCCAGATTTGGGTTTTCCATGGTTTCCCCAAATCACTCCAGGCGAATGCCGGGATGCTTTCTTCAAAAAGGCCATGGCCGAATTCCTTCCCGTTCTTTGTTACTGGTCCCATCCCGCCTCTAATGACCTTAGCCGTCGACGAGGCGTACAAGCAATAAGTAAGAAAAAAAAGTGTTATTCACCCTTAGATGGTGAAGTACAAACAGCTAAACAATTTACAGTTTGTTGGTTTAATTGGAAAGAATGGTTGTTTGGTGGTGTAATACTGTTGAGGGTAAAGAAAGAAGTCATTGTTTACCAAAGCAGATGGCATGGCATTGGCCAAAATAGACACATAACACGACTGCACGCAAGAAGCAAAAATAAGTTTTGTGTATTATCATGTAATTTGTATTACTGCTATCACATTTTCTGCAGCAAGTGACCATTAAGATTATTAATCTGTTTTAAAAGAAAATTACTTGATATGTAAGCTAATTATGGTTGATCCCAAGTAAAATGCAGGTTAAAAATAATTATAAAGAAAGGTACAGCAAGATATCAACAACACATATAATACATATTAATTTCAATTTGCCAGTACATAGACACGGTGTCCAGTGATTGAGAAATTGGTATTCATTATCAGTGCGAAAAGGCTGATTTCTAATTGATACGCACGATTTCTCACTCTCAAGAAAATCTGGAATACTCATCTACCATATATACATATATAGGACCACTTCTTTTCTTAATTTTTATAAACGATCTCGGTGACTACGTTCATTGCAGGATGCGATTTTTTGCTGATGATGCACTTATTTATAGGGAAGTGGGGTGCTCTGACGATTGCTTAGAAATACAGCGCGATGTGGATGTTATTTCGGAATGGTGCCGTAAATGGCAGCTTACACTTAACTGTAAAAAGTGCAAGGCAATGCAAATAAGTAATAAAAAGACCCCGTTTGCTCACGAGTACAAAGTTAACAATTCAGTTGTTGACACGGTCGATTCCCTGAAGTATCTAGGCGTAACAGTACAAAGCAACATGAAATGGGACTTGCACATAAATTCCGTCGTAGGCAAAGCTAATTCTCAACTACGTTTTATAGGTCGTATTTTGAGAAGCTGCAATGCTCATACAAAGGAAATAGCGTACAAAACTCTAGTGTGTCCGCATTTGGAATACTGTTGTGCAATTTGGGATCCGTATCGCAAGGGATTGATTGACACGTTAGAGAAAGTACAGAGGAGAGCCGCTCGATTCGTGACTGCTAGTTACAGTCCTTATGTGAGTGTCACAGAGCTGATACGTGGGTTGGGCTGGGATTGTTTGGCGGACAGACGACGTCGTTTTCGTTTAAATTTGTTGGAGAATATGCGAAAATCTCTAATTTACGAGTGCAACGAAATACTTCTTCCGCCAACCTATTTGGGTCGCAATGACAGAATGGATAAGATTCAAGAGATAAGATGCCGTACGGATACATTTATGTATTCTTTCTTTCCTCGTTCTATTCGGGACTGGAATACTCTAAAATAGGATTGGTGCTTAGCACCCTCTGCCACCCACAGTAATTGTGAATTGCAGAGTGTAGATGTAGATGTAGATAATACATGATAGAAAGCCTGTAGACAGTAGAGAAAGTTGAGAATAAGATAGTAGATGTAGAGGGAGTAATCATAGCTTATGTAGAATCAAAACATTCATAATGGCAGGTAATTAGACTTATATTTGTAAATGCTTTGTATCGCATCCAAATTTTGCTTTTTCTTGGTAGCTCAATTAATTAAATCAAATGCCAAACCGGAATAGACTGTCTTTTTATTCTCTAAGTTTAATTATTTTCATGTTGAAAAATGGTAAAGCTGTTAGTCTCATTTAGGTTGCTTTATTATATTTCTGTCTTTCTACCTGGCAAATCTGTGTTGTACATTTGTTTTAGTTTTAACATCTTGATACTACCTGTAAACTACTATGCAACAAACAATTTTTTTTAAATATATAAAGGAAAGAAACAAGGACAAAACTTGCAGTTTCTAGGCAGGTCGACATTTTGAATCCCTGTACAACAATCCAGGTTTTTCATGGTTTCCTGAGAAATGCCTTGCCCAAATTTTTTCCTATTCTTTGACCACAGACATTTGCTTCTTCTAACTACCTCAATTTCTTGTGTTTAGTGCTATGTCATTAATTTTGCTACTGGTTGTTATCTTTGGTATATATTGCTAAAACATTTCTGACACAGACTTGTTTGTTATGAGACTATCTAAGGTTTACATAGTTACAGCTGAAGCTCAGAATCTGAGTAACCTCTGACTGCTGTAGACGCGTTAACGCGCGGGGATTCTATTGTGCCCAGGTGCTCCAGACATGTTAATGCGTGACCTTGCTCCTTCCCTCAGGTGCTTTGGGTGTGTATACATGCACCACCTTGCTGCCCTGTCTGTGCTCTGCACGTGTTAAGACATCTAGCCGCTCGCGTCCCTGTGTGCTCTGGACGCGTTAATGCGCAAGCCACTTAGCGACCAGGTCAGGTAGCCGTATTCCCACCCCAGCTGGTTAATTGCTTTCCAACGTACGGCCCGTGAGTGTCTGCAGTTGCTATTTTCATTTTAGTTTTACCTGAGAAAATGGATCGCCGTCATGCTTGTACGAAGGAAGAAATCATTGAGATTCTTACTAGAAACGACTGTGAGAATGATTTCTTTGATATGGATGATAGTGAAGACCCTTCAATAGGATATCGAAGTAATAGTCCTAAGCCTTGTACATCTGCTAGTGGAATACGACCGTCTGTCTCCACAAGAGGTAAACATTTTCAGTATCTGAAGCTTCATATAGCGAGAGCTAAATGTGCGGAAAAAGAGGACGCTGTAGTGACAGCTTTGACTGGAAGAAAAGAGATTCTCGTCCAATTGTGCATGTGATAGACGATTCAGCTGCAGGACACAATATGGATTAGGTCAAAATCCCCGCATTCTATCATTGTTTCGGAATATTTTTAACAGAAGATTTCATGAAATCTATTGCTGAAGGAACCTATAGATTTTATTTATATACCAAGATAAATTCGCCAGAATCAGTTCACTCTAGATTTTCAAGGGGGGAGGATTTACTGGGAGACATTTTCGAAATATTATTCACATTAAAAATTCAAAGGAGGCCACGCCAACGCGTAGATGCGCTGGATGTTCGGAAGAGAAAGTGCGTCGAGAAACCAGGTACAAACACAGAACTTGCATTGAACAGTAATACTGTGTGTTGTGCCTTGTTTGGAGGCTTGTTACACGAAAAACATTTATTAACGATGGGTAACTACACTGTAACAATTACATTACATTTATACGCCTCTAAAACTAAGTGAAATACGAAAAAGTGAAAAAAAAATTTTTTAACTTCGCCAGTGACGGTCTAAAGCCCAGAACCAAAAGAATGATGGAAAATATATGCAGAGTTTGTGAAAGGTATTCGAACACTTAACTTGGAAATTTTCTCCTGATGAATTACTGCGCTAACAAACAAAAAAAAACCAAACACATTTCAGTTTCTGTAATATCTATTTAGCATATGAAGTACCTGTATGTTTGTCTACGCGGACATTCACTTTTAGAGGAGCTTTAAATTGAAAAACCTTAGATGTCAGTGTAACTGCATTTATTTTGTATCTGGTGTTTCAAAACGCAAAGCGAAAACGGAAGGCCGTCACACACACAACTCCTCACAAATATTCAGCACAGAGCAGTTCTGGCCGCGTGCCGTACTCAGCTGGGCAGGTATCGGCCGATTGCGGCCTCTCAGCGCAGGTAGTTGGCTTAGAGGATAACAAATGAGCACACAGCGAGGACTATGCCGGGCAATACCTAGCAGTTAAAGGGTTAATATCATTACAGCAGCTGGGAAGGATTTTGACTACATGAGAAAATTACTGTGCCAGAACTCGGTGAGAATCCATGTCAAGCCCAGTGGCATGTTACTAGCACAGCTCAGAAACATTATCTTGGCTGCTGCTTTTGTTTCTTCATAGCCATTTTGTCTCACTTTCAGTGTTTTATTTTTTCATTGTTTTATGCTTCATCAACACTGAAGTCATTAGTCACGTGAGGGGTCAAGAAATGGCAATGTATTCGATTATGGCCTAATTAAGGAATCATCCCAGCAGTTTCCTGGGGTGATTTCAGGAAATCATATAAAAAAAAAATTAACAAATGGGATATCAAACCCATCCAAGTGCCAGGCACGAACATATTTTATTGTTGTATAAAAATTTCTCAGGCTTCCCAGTGGGAGGCCCGAGAACTTTTTACACCAGGAAATCCTCCATTCTTTCATATTTCATTGTTCTTTGCTACAAACTACTGGAGAATAGTTGTGGCGCTTCACCTACATGAGGTACTTCATTTACATGGGTGTTGCGATAATGCATGGTGTTATTTGATAATGAGTGTTAGGCTTGCAGGTTCTACTAGGTCCAGAAATTAAATCACGGTTCACCTTAAAGTTCACTAGAGGTTTATTAACACAACACATACAAGTTATCCACAACCAACATGAGTTAGGCTATTTACTTTGACCTTGGGTAAGGCTTATTGCACTTCATCTCTTCTGATTTCAGATTATGATCACACTTCAGTCCCACTAAGTTACACACTGCGTTCAGTCCTCTAATTTCTACCGGCTCGTCATTCTCCATAATTGTTGAAAATAGTTAAAGGACAGCATCATATTGCTTTTTTATCCACACAACACTTAATCAAAGGGAAACTGGGTTCACTTCACGACTACATATGCCGCGTTATAACTTTGCCTCCGTCTCTCGCGACTGCCCGTTTCAGACTACCTACAACATTCACTTTACTACTCTGTACGCCTCCGCTTTCAACAATGCTTCATGGTATGACAGAGTCTTTACAATCAATTAATTCTATTTATTTCTCTTCTTATCTTATACTCTCCAAATATTTAATTAATCCTCAATATCATCCAAATACACTCTTTCTGCACTTAGCTTACCAAATACTATCTTGCTACATAGTTGATATGTCACAGTCTTCAACTAGATAAGAAATGTAACACTGTAGGTCTGATTAGAAGCAAATGTGTCTTGTGGACATGCCATGCAAATGATTGTATGGATTTTGTTTCCTACAGAAGTATACCTCTGGATAAGCTATGAAGAGACTGTCAGATAGACCCTTGATTCGAGAAGCATTATAGCTGCTTGCTATTCGTGATATGATGATGGTTTATATTTTACAGGGTAGCTTAGCAATAATGGAGTAGGAAGTAATGATGTGAAGTGATATTCATATGGAAAGGAAAGATACACTTATATTGATGTTTCAGTAAGTGTTTGAAGCTGGGGGAACGAATTTGTAGATACTTATATATTTCCTGTCAGTGTGTCAAATTAGTGTAGTTACAGAGATGAACTTCAATAGGATTCAGTCCCATGTGTCTTGTATTATCTGTCTTCACAGTTGGTTGTTGTCTCAAGTGGTAACACTCGTTATTTGTTAGTGGCGATATTTTTTAAACATTTCACTTCTTTGTTCTGAGATAATGTTTTCTTTTATTTCCAGGTCTGGTCTCCAATCAGCCTTCCTGCCATCCTGTCCTGAAACTGACCTTCCTGAAATTGACTGCCTTAGGTTACTGATTTATTTTCAAGCACTTCTTCCATTTACCTTTACTACTTTACATAAAGTGAAAAATATTTATACAGCCTTGTTGCAGTTCCATGCGTGGTGTCATATTGACCTTAGCACAACATGCATTTGTTTGATCATTTGTCAGCACTCTATTCAGCTAAATATACTGTTTCAGAGCTCTTGAATGCTATTGATAATTGAATGTGAAATATATATCAAGTCAGTGGTCTTTGTGTACACATCAGACTCCACCTGGTGTCTCAATTCTGCACGTATAAGGCTGTAGGCCAAAATATTGCGCTTCTCTTGTGTGTGTGTGTGTGTGTGTGTGTGTGTGTGTGTGTGTGTGTGTCATCCCAGCCGCCTTCATCTGTGGTAAGTGTTGGGTCATATTTTGCTATCCTTTCATAGTTTTATTGCCTTAAAGCATCTTCCTGCGCATTTTTTCAGGTAAATTGATGCCATATGTCCATACCCGTGGTATCTTATAAATAAAGAGCTGGCTGCTGCTACTCTTGTAAAATGTAATCCCATTTAGAAGTTGGCCTTGCTTCATTTCTTCCGCAGAGTCTTCATCTTTGAATAAAAATGGACTTCAGTCTGTTACAATTTATCTATTTAACCAAACTGATCAGTTCCCTGATAAATGTTATTGTCTAACATTTTGTGTCAACAGTAATTAAAACTGAAGTTGAAATCTCAGTCTAGAGTTTCAATCACTTTGGCAGATGTCAAGGCAGCTCCTTAACATAGATTGTTGTTAATTTCCTTTCTATTCCTAGCCAGTAATCCTTACATGAGGTCTGATAGCTCCATTGTCAGTGAGTATTAGAAGTCCGAATGGTAAATGTTCAAGAATTAACAACTTGCTAATTTCAGGACAGATTTATACAATGCTTTCCACATTAATTTTTCCCATTAAGATTGCACGAAAGAATATATTGGAATAAACTTTCAAAATTTTTAGCACTGTGTAGCATTAGTTATCATTGTTTTGTAAAATGAAATTTTTGTTGTACTTTCAGACACACGGCATTTCCAACTGCAGGTTGTGGTAAACATACATAATAATCCCACTAGTTATTTGAATATTGTGACATTACTCTACCCAAGTAACACTTTGTGACTCTTTAGCCACACTTAGCTTTTATTGCCCTAACACTTAGCATTAAGTGTCATTTTTTGTACTTTGTGTTTTTGTAAACCCATACTTCCTAATTTAATCATAAATGCAAGTGACAGTTTCATCATCGCTATTGTCTAATTCTAATTTACATGTACGAATATAAGTTTTTTTTTTTTTTTTTTTTTTTCGAATCACCCATCTTTGGGGTACGTCAGATCAATCACTTCTTGGATGCTTGCGTTTTCTTCTTCTCCCAGTATTTCTTCATTCTATCTGATCTCTTCCTTCTTTCCTCTTCTGAAATTTGAATCGGTTTTCTGGTGTTTATCGCAACTTGGAACCTCTTACTTTTGTCTTTGGTCACGGTCTTGGCTGTACCATTCTTTAACATCACTTCGGTAATCTGGAGTTCTCTCAAATCCTTTTCCACTTCCTTAAACCAGTTGGGCTTAGTCTTTTTTTTATAAAAGAAGTCAAAGATTTTTTTTGTTAATCTGTTAGGATTCATTCGGAATATGTGTCCATAGAAATCAATCCTTTTTTTTCTCATGGTTTCGGAGAGTCTCTCAGACTTTGCGTAGAGGGCTTCGTTTCTGTAGAAAACTTGTTTGTTATTCTGGAATTTGGGACCCATGATCTTCCTCAAAATTTTCCTCTCTTTGATTTCCAATTTCTCCATTTGTCCTTTCCTCCCCATGACTAGTGTCTCTGCTGCATAGAGTGCTTCCGGCTTAATTACTATGTTGTAATGTCTTATCTTTGTGTTCCAAGAGAGGCTTTTCTTATTGTAAGTGTTTTTGGTCTTCTGGAAGGCTAATTCCATTTTGGTCCTTCTCGCTTCCATTGTTTTACCTTCAAGGTTGTTCCATTCAATCCATTCCCCTAGGTACTTGAAACTCCTAACCACCTCTATTTTATGAGCTCCTACTCGGACTCTCGTAGGAGTGTCTGGTATATTTGTCATAATCTTTGTTTTTTCGAAAGAAATCTTAAGTCCTAACTTCCCTGCCTGCTCTTGTAATTCGGCGATTTGTTCTTTGGCTTCCTCCCATGTTTCTGCGAGCATCGCCATATCGTCAGCGAATGCCAAACACTTAATCGTAACTCCTTTATTTTTTGTTCCAAGTCTAATTCCTCCTCTGGTTCTTGCATTCCATTCTCTCACAACTTTTTCGAGTGCACAATTGAACAACAGGGGGGAGAGGCCATCCCCTTGCCGGACCCCTGTTCTGATCTCAAAAGGTTCTGACAGTTCACCCATGAATCTAACTTTTGAGGTCGTATTTGTGAGGGTTTCTTTGATTATATTCAGGGTTTTCCTGTCCAAGCCAAATTCCTCCAAAATATTGAATAGCGACCCTCTGTCTATGGAATCGTAAGCTTTTTGGAAGTCCACAAAAGTCACTATATATGGTTTCGCCCTCTGTTTCTGGTATGCTAAAATGTTTCTGAGGTTTAGGATCTGTTCAGGGCAAGACCTTCCTTTCCTGAACCCTGCTTGATACTCCCCGATTTGGCAGTCCAGCTGGGATTCTGCTCGTTCAAGTAATGCTCTGGACAATATCTTATAGGTCACATCCACCAAAGAAATCCCTCTGTAGTTGTTCGGATCAGATTTAGAGCCTCTTTTATGTAGAGGGTGTATCAGGGCCATTTTCCATTCCTCTGGAATCACTTCTTTCTTCCATATTTCCTCAAAAAAATTCTGGAGTGAGATAATTGCATTTTTGCTAGCATATTTCCATAATTCGGCTGTTATTTGATTTTCCCCTGATGCCTTAAAATTTTCCATGTGAGTCAGAATTGTCTGGATCTCATTTATAGATGGGGGTTTAGAGTCAGGGTTGGTGGAAGACTTCTTTCCATCATCGAACACCATCTTTTGGAGTGGTTCTTCGCAATTTAGGAGTTCCTTGAGGTAGTCTGCCAGTATCTTGCAGTTGCCCCTATTACTATATGCCATGTTCCCTTTTTTATCCTGAAGTTGGAGGGTTGGGGGGTTGTATTTATTAAGCTTCTCTCTGAAGATCCGATAATAGTTTCTCATGTTATTCTTAGTAAAGTCGTCATTAATCTTACTGAGTATTTGGTCTTCTTGAACCTTCTTTACTTTCTTGATTTCCTTGGACACCATCCTCCTAGTTTCCACAAAGTGCTGCCAGGAACTTTCGTCCTTTTTGGTTTGCCAGATGTGCCACGCCTTCTTTCTCAGATCAAGTAGTCTATCACACTCCTCGTTCCACCACCTGTGCTTCTTAATCCTGGAGACAGGAGCAAACTCTTCTGCCTTAGTTATAAGACTCTTCTCCAACTGTTTCCAGCCCTGGCCTTCTAGTTCGCTGGTTAACTGACTCCATTCTTCCTTCTTCTCCTTTATTTTTCTCTGGATCATATCTCCTTCGTGCACGGTTATTTATTATCATTATTAAAATTAAATTTTGATACTCTCCTTCAAGCAAGGACATTCCCATTTTAAAAAATGTATGTTTCAAAAAGAACACCAAACAAACCAAATATAATGTTCAAGCTTACAAGATCTGCAAGTACTGTTCACTGTCATTGTGCAGCCTTTAGTAAGATAAGCATCAACCAAGTTTGAATAGCTATTAAGGGGGTACAGGTTAGACGAGAGAGTGTTAAAAAGATATAGAAGAAAACTCAAATATCAACAATCAGACTAATAAGAAATTTCATATTTGTTGCCTCAATCTACAGACTCAGTGCAATTAAATTTTGCTGTTAGTGTTTCCATTAATCCTTTTCATTACAGTATATAATATAGTTTTTGTCATGTTTTTCTACTTTCACTTCCTCTTTGTAGAGGCTTGGTCTCACTTTGAAAGCACGTTTATCAGTTAGACCACCGGCTTGCTAGGCAGGTCTTATTCTTGCAGTAAAATTGGATGTGCTTCCATTCATCTGCAAAATGTGCAACTGTGTACTGTGTGTAGTAAGTATATATTTGTTTGTGAGGCAAAGATTGGGAACAGCAACCACATTGATGATAGCAGAAAACCGCCGGAACACAGGCTAGGACTCGAACCTAGTCCTATTGTATCACCCCAATCCAGTGTGGTAGCGCCTTAAAATATGCAGCCATACTGGCAGGTTACTTTTCTATAGTACCTCATTTAAAATTAAATTTGTAGTAATATGTGCCTGGTGGAATTGAAAATGTAAAATTTCATAAGAATAGCTGGATGGAAGTTATGGCATGATGTTGATTAGTACCAGCTAGTATATTAAGTGTTCAGTTTTTTTCTATATCAAATTTTTAAGCTAATTTATTTTTGCATTTATGGAGCCATTCAGGGTAATTTTTTAATACTGCAGTTCTAATTAGTTTTGTCTAATGAATTTTATTACAGTTGATAGCGTTTACCAGATCTGCTAGTCAATGCAACAACTTTTTGTAGTATGCTCTTATTCACAGCTAAGATCGTGCGAGTGTCCACAGTCAGTCCAGCCACGTGAATTCATGTGGTTGGGCTGAATGCATGCTTAACTATATGTTTGGATTATGGGTAAGGGTATAGACCAAAATATTGTATTTTGAGTTTGTGTAATGTTTTTTTGTAACTGCAGTCCTCCTTCCTTAATCTCTGGTAAGTGATGGGAATACTTCATCTTTCCTTTCCATATTAAATTATGTGTGCCAAACATATTGACACAAAGTTATCACTTTGCATTTCAATGTTTATTAAGCAGACTTGTTCGGTTGAGTTGAATCACAGGCTTGCAATCTGCATATTAATGTTGTTAAGGTTGAAAAATTTCTGAAACTTCCACTCAACTTTAAATAACATGAAGAATAACAACGTTTTGTTGTTGAATACATGATCAATTGAATTTCTTCTTTTTTCCCAGTATAATTCCATTCTCATTAAAAAAATAATATATATATTTATTTATTTTATATATAAAACATCTGTGTGGTTACAGTTTTCTCACATCAGAGAGCAAATGATTTTCATTTCTTTCTTTGCTTTTCTGATGTGTTTTCTAAGGTGAACTGGATTTTAACATATGAATAGTTTTCTTTACAGCATCTGTTACTAACGATGTTATCTATGTTTTCAAGGAAAGCACTGAATGACCAGAAGGAGATGAAGCTGCTGTTAGACATGTATAAAGGGGTGAGCAAAGAGCAGAGAGACAAGGTGCAACTGATGGCAGCCGAGAAGAAAACGAGAGCAGAGGTTGAGGACCTGAGACAGCAACTTAAGAAGATTCAGGTGGGATGGCACACTGCCCATTTTGGTGTTACTTATTCCCGTTCAGACAGTTGGTCTTGAAGGCAGATGAAAATACACATGATATTCAAAAAATATTATCAATGGAAGTAACAACTATTTCTTGCATGAACAAAGACATCACCATACACTTCCATGTGTAAACCTTTAGCAGCGTTCTTCCCTTATATTTTTTCCAACTTATTTTTTCTTTTTACAAATCTAGGTTATACAAGATGATAATGGGAGGAAAATGCTTTTAGGTCATATGAAAACTTAAGAAGTAAATTCCTCACATACCAAAGATAAGGCAAGAGACAATAACAACACAAAAAAAGACTACACAATTCACAATATTTCAGGAGAAAAGATAAATGCACAGGTTGGTAATGAAGCACTTGTCAAGTTGATGGTTGCACAAATGCTAACATTTACCACATGAAAAGTGGTAAATGACCATTGTAAATAAAATGCAAATAATATTAAAATGGAAACAGAATACTATTGCAAATGGTGATAATAATTTAGAAAATTGATGATGTGGAAAGCTTTGATGTCTAATAATGATACAGGAAACAAGAAAAAGAATAATAATTTAATTATATAGGTAACAATGAAAGGAAAGAAATGCCGCGAAGCAATATTTACACGGAAAAGAAAGGGAAAATACACCCAACACTCACCAAAGTTGAAGGGTAGAGGGCAACAACAACACACAAACAAAGAAAATTCAATATTTCGGGTGAAAACCCCCTTTTGAAGTTAATAGAGGTAGGTAGCTTGGCTTGCGCAAGACTTGCGTTCGACGCAAAAAATTATATAATTGGTGAGTTTACCAATTATAGGATATTAATGCCAGGCAGGTGTCTAGCTAGTATCATGGAGTTCAAGTAAATTCTAGAAAGACTGAAAGTTCTGACCAGCCACTACATGGTCTACATTGTATATGGGCAAATCTCAGCCCACCGACCATATCCACATCTACTTGTTTTCATCCGGTCCTAATCTATTTCAGTGAAGACTGTCTTATTCATATTGGGGGAAAACATGTTTTCTACTGATTGACATTAAGCTGGCATATGATTTATTGAAAACATGCCATTTTCTCCCGCCAAGGTCTCGTTCTCAGTATCACTTGTGGTATGTGCAAACATCTTATATTTGTGTTCAGTGCCTGCATTGTAAAAAACAGATTTCTTTTGCATTTCTGAAATCAGTTATAAATTTGGTTTAGACAAAAAAAAAAAAATCTGCATAAAGGCTAGCCTTGCATTTGCTGAGCAAAAAATCTGTATCTAGCAACAAATAATGCCTGAAAAGAAGTTTCATCAGCAATATAAGTAGTTTGATAATCAGCAATAATTGTTGAACAAATTAAATTTAAAAAACTCTAATCATGTAGTCATTTTATGAAGGATTGTTTATCAAAGAATATCTGCTGGCTCTTGGAAGAAGAGAAAGAAAAAAAAACTTTGTTATTATTCAATAGTCAAGACATGTGGTTTTTCAATAGATAGAAATTGTAGCTTAAAAGAAAATACAGGGTGTACCTAAATGAATATCGGGGTTTTAACGCTTTGTAGTATTTATTACATAAAACGTAAAATTATAATTAATGCATGACATGAGAGAGCACCTGAAACAGTTATACCTACAAGCTTACAAGTGTTCAATGTGAGCACCTATTGTCACACGGCACACATCAGGTTGGTAGCCCATTTCTTCCCAAATGTTGATTAGTGATTGTAATGTAATTGCTGCAACAGCTGCCTCAATGCTGTTTCTTAGGTCGGATACATCAGCTGGTAGTGGAGGCACATACACATGATCCTTTATGAACCCCCACAGGTAGAAATCACATGGACATCAGATCGGGAGAGCGTGGAGTCCATGCTAAACAAGCTCTGTCTTTGGGCCTTTTGCGGCCAATCCGGCGTGGGTACAGTGACGTTCAACCAATCGCGTACGTCGTTATGCCAGTGAGTGCACCATCTTGCTGCCAAATGAAGTTATTTGGTTTGTCTTCTACCAATTGGGGAAATAGCCATAGTTGTAGAGAATCATGGTGGGAAGTACCAGTTACAGTTGTTTCTCCAAAGAAAAAAGGCCCATAAACTTTCTGCCGAGATGTGGCACAGAAAACATTCAGTTTAGGAGAGTCTTGGTGTAGTTGCATCATCTTATGAGGATTTTCTGAGCCCCAGATGTGCACATTATGAGTGTTCACATTTCCAGTAAGGTGAAATGTCGATTCATCACTGAAAACAGCATGATCCAGAAGATCTTCATCGTTGTGCAACAACATTTCATGTGCAAATTTGGCATGTACCATGGTCTGTAGGCTTTAGAGCCTGTAACAACTGCAAACAATAAGGACGTAGTTGTAAGCGTTCCTGTAAAACTTTCCAGACAGTCATCATTGGAATTGCTAATTTACGACTAGCCTTGCAAACGGATTTCTTCGGGCTACGCGTGAAAGATTTTCTCACTCACTCAACACACTCTTCACTAACCCTTGGTTGCCCTGTACTCTTTCCTTTTCAAAGGCAGCCGGTATTTTCAAACTGATGATACCATATGCGGCTGTTATTGCTTGGAGGATCACATCTGAACTTGATTCGGAATGCACGTTGCACAATAACTGCAGGTTCTGTCTTTGCAAATTGCAGAACACAAAAAGCTTTCTGTTCACTAGTCGCCATTTTTGCTACTAGCACTTTCTAACAGATAACGGAGAAAACATTGCACGCACATGCGCACAGGTACCAACAAACAGAACTGTTTGAGTTGCTCTCTCATTTCATTCATTAATTATTATTTTATGTTTTATGTAATAAATACTACAATGCGTTAAAACCCCAATATTCATTTAGGTACATCCTGTACTATTTGATTGGAACCTATATCAGTTGCTTTAGATAACAGTAGTGATGCATCTGATACAGCACAGGTAGCAATATTTATTTAAGGATTTGATGCATAACAATTTTTGGTGCTTTGGCTGTTAAGAGACCTATCAGTGAAGAAATATTTGTAACAGTCGACACAGTCTTCAAGATTTCGAGTTCACAATCTGGTATATGTGCTGATGGAATCCCTGCAGTATTTGGTGTGTGGAAGGGACTCAGAGGAATAGTTCATGAAAGAGCAATAGAACAACAGGCCAAACTAAAAACAAATTAACTATTTTTTCACCACATTTTCCACCAAAAACATATGTACCCTAAATTAATTAAAATCATGAATGTTATAGAAGTTGTTGTAGCCAGTACTGACTTTATGATGTCATATATGCTAATTCATCACCAATTTTATATGGCATTTAGTAAACCTATCTTGAGATTATGAAGATTTCTTATTTTTATTAGATAAACTGGTTGTGTATATGTAAAATGTTAAAACAGTTTTGTTACAAAGATTTTGTGGACACTTGTTGTTTGAGCGTGTGATTTGATATTACTTGTAGGTGTCATGTAAATGAACTGAATCTTAAATTGCATATATGAGGAGAATTAATTCATGAACTGCACAGTCATCTCGCAAAACTTCTTGTAATAAAATTAAGATTTTTGGAAAGTCAGGTAAGAGTTAAAATTTTATCATTTTCCTAGTCTAGCAACTCATAAAAATATCCCCTATAATCATTTTAAAGATGAACTTATGGAATTAATAGAGTAACTTGACTCAAGGTTTGCCGAGTTCTAAAATGAAGACTTAACATTCGCCATATTTGCTTGTCTGATGAATACTGATGCAAATAATGTGCCAAAACTTACAGCTAGATTATTAGTGCTAAAATCACAATTGCTTTGACAGATTTTTATAACTTTTACTTTGTGGAAAAATGTACACATTTTTGTGCCTTTTCGAGTAAGATCATTTCCTTTCAGGAGCACATATGTATGTAGACTTTTTTTTTTTAATTTCGATGATGAAATACAATAAATTAAAATTCCACAAAGAAAAATTGGAAAAGCCTATGCAATTATCCTTATATAACATGAATGTCAGTATTGATAGTCCTGTAATTCAGGTACAAGCCCAATCATCAAAATAAACTGTTATGTCTTTTATTATATAGTTAAATTTTATAGCAAAGCATTATTTTATAAATAAATAAAACATGTAAGTAGCAGCCTTTTTTTTAATTCATCTAATATTAATTTATTTAATAAGTTAGCCAACAAACAAGGAATGGTTGCCCATGCCTGGTATATATTATTGGTGGTAGTAGTTCGCCATTCATCTTTCTGGTGATTTTATAACCTAAAAATGCATTTTATTAATATCAATGAAAGGAAAGAACTGCCGCGAGGCAATATTTATTTGGAAAGGACAGATCAAATACACCCAACACTCATCAAAGTTGAAGGGAGGAGGGCAGCAGCAACACAAAACAAACACAGAAGATGCAATATTTCGGGTAAAAACCGTATGTAAAGTTAACAGAAGTAAGTGGCTGAGCTCTCGCAATCCTTGCATTTGCCACTGCCACTCATAGAATGCATTTTATTAAATTTTCATTTAGAGTTTGTTTGTCAAACCACAGATAAATCTACTTTTAATCAAATAACAGTATCAAGGAATTCAAACCATCTTCTGCCAACTGGTATACCTTGATGAAGGGTTATCAAGCCTCCATATAGTCTTCTGATTGGACAATCTATCACATCATGTTCAGTGGTTTGTATATTTCTGAAGTAACACAGTACATTTTCATTGAGCCCTCACTTATGTACTGTTTCACTGCACACACACACACACTATCATATGTGGGATGTAGCCAACTACAGATTGTGGCTCATGTCGGCACCAATGATGCTTGTCACCTTGGGTCAGAGGTTATCCTCTCTTCCTTCCGGCTGCTGGCTGGAAGGGTGAACTCTGTGGCCAGTGGCCGCAAGATATCAACAGAGCTAACCATCTGTAGCATCGTAGACAGAGTTGATTGTGGACCTCTGGTTCAGAGCCGAATTGAGGGGCTGAACCAGAGACTACGTCGTTTGTGTGATGACATTGGCCCCAGATTTCTCGATCTTCGCCATAGGGTCGAGTCTTGTAGGGTTCCCCTTAATAGGTCAGGTGTGCACTACACACATGAATCAGCTACACGGGTGGCAGGGGCCGTGTGGAATGCGCTGGGTGGTTTTTCAGGCTGAGGGAGGAAGACCCGAAACGCGAAATACAGTTACGGGCAATGCAACACCGGAATGTAGGAGCAACGTAAAAGAATCTCGTCAGTTAAAAGTTCTCGTAATTAACTGTAGAAGCGTTTGTAACAAACAACCGGAACGTGAAAGCGTTATTTGTAATACAGAAGCGGATATCGTTATCGGTACAGAAAGTTGGCTGAAACCGGAAATAAGTTCCGCCGAAACTTTTAAAGATAGCATGAACGTTTTTCGTAAAGACAGATTACATTCTCATGGAGGTGGGGTATTTATAGCTGTGAGTAAATTTCTCCCATGTAATGAAATAGACGTTGATACGATCTGTGAAATCATATGGATTAAACTCAATGTTGCTGGGTCAAAACTCATCATAGGCGCCTTCTACCGTCGACCCAATTCTGCCGAGGAGTTAAGAAATATTGTAAATAGTATAGCTAGCCATCTTAAGGATCATGCTATGATTCTAGGAGACGACTTCACTCTGCCTTATATTGACTGGCGTAGTGACGTTCACATCACAGGAAGCAGGGATAAGGCAGCTTCTGAAGTAATTCTCGAGTATAATCATCTTGAGCAGCTAGTTAATGAACCTACGCGGTGTCATAATGGTAGCGAAAACATTTTAGACTTGCTGGTTACAAACAGGCCAGAATTATTCACTGACATTTCAACGACCACAAGAATAAGCGATCACAAAGCTGTAATTGCAACTATCAAATTAGTGACCAAGTGAAAAAGGAAAAACGGGTGGATTGTATATAGATTCAATAAGGCCTCAAAGGAGTGTTTTAGAACCTACCTGAGGAATAATTACCATAACTTCAACTCAACAAAGGACACCGTTGAAGAGATGTGGCATCAATTTATACATGTAGTCAGGGAAGGCATGGAAATACATATACCGAAACAGACAATAAAGGGGGAGAATGATCCACCATGGTACACATGCGAACTCAAAAGATTACTCAAAAAACAAAGGAAAATACACCCACGCTCAAGAAGGAAGGGGTGTCGCAGCGATTTAGAAACCTTAGCTGATTTAAGAGGACGTATTAAGAATGTAATGCGCGAGGCCTTTAACGATTTTCACTCCAACTCTCTCTCTAAGAGTCTCACAGAAAACCCAAAGAAATTTTGGTCGTATGTACGAAAAGTTAATTGTACCAACAGCAATATTCCAGCACTAATTCGTGAAGGTTCCGAGGTTAATGAAAGCCGCGATAAAGCTAACGTACTAAATACTGTATTCAAAAATTCATTTACAAATGAACATAAGGATAGTATTCCCGTGGCGAGTCGGTGATGGAATCATTACGAATAGATACTGCAGGTATCGTTAAGCAATTAGAGCTCCTGAAGTGGGGGAAAGCACCAGGCCCGGATAGAATTCCAGTAAGAGTATTTTCAGAGTATGCTGCAGAAATCGGGCCATTTCTGTCTGATATATTCAGTAAATCATTAGAAGAGCGAAAAGTACCTTTAGACTGGAAAATCGCACAAGTAACTCCGATTTTCAATAAAGGTGATCGAAGTGACCCTGAAAATTATCGTCCCATATCTATAACATTTGTTTGTAGTAGAGTTATGGAGCATATGATATGCTTGAACATTATGAATATTCTAGATGATAATAATTTGCTTACAGCAAATCAGCACAGGTTTCGGAAGAAAAGATCATGTGAAACACAGCTGGCCCTATTTAATCACGACATAATGAAAGTTATTGATGCAGGTTCACAAGTAGATGCAATTTTTTTAGATTTTCAGAAAGCCTTTGACTCTGTGCCACACAACCGCCTTTTAGCGAAGCTTCGAGCGTACGGTATATCGGATCAGCTTTGTGAATGAATAAAGGATTTTCTAACTGGTCGGTCGCAGTATGTTGTCGTTAAAGGAGAAAGTTCTTCTAATCTAGATATTACATCGGGTGTACCTCAGGAAGTGTAAATAGGACCACTTGTTTTCCTAATTTTTATAAACGATTTCAGAGACAAAGTGAAAAGCCTTTTTAGATTGTTTGCTGATGATGCGGTTATTTATAGGTAAGTAAGAAATTTGGCCGATTGCTTAGAAATTCAGCGTGGTCTGGATGTTATTTTGGCTTGGTGCACTGAGTTGCAACTTACTCTAAATTGTAAAAAGTGAAAGACAATGAGCATAACTAACAAAAAGAATCCAATTGTTCAGAAATACGAGTTAAACAATACAGTTATTGATATGGTCGATTCTATGAAATATTTGGGAGTAACAGTACAAAGAAACATGAAATGGGACATACACATTAATTCGTTAGTAGGTAGAGCTAATTCTAGGCTGCGATTCATAGGTCGAATCTTGAAAAATTGTAATGAACAAACAAAGGAGATAGCATACAAATCTCTTGTGCGTCCACATTTGGATTATTGTTGTGCCATTTGGGACCCGTTTCGTAAGGGGTTGATCGAAAGTATAGAGAAAGTACAGAGAAGAGCCGCTCGATTCGTAACCGCTTGCTACAGTCCTTATGAAAGCGTCACAGAACTGATTAGTAGACTAGGCCGGAAGTCTCTGATAGATAGACAACACACGTTTCGTTTAAACTTATTGCATGTGTACTTCCACTTTTGAGTGTAGTGAAATACTTCTTCCACCAACCTATTTGAGTCGGAAGGACATGAAAGATAAAATTAGAGAAATAAGGTGCCGGACTGATTCTTATATGAATTCTGTTTTCCCTCATACCATTAGGGATAGGAATGCACAGCAAAGAGATGAGCTTTGGTGCCGAGAACCCTCTGCCACCCACAATTTTGTGAATTGCAGAGTATATATGTAGATGTAGATGAAATCTATTAAGTTGAGACTAAAGTCGCCTAGGCTGGTCATTGGACATTTTATAAATACACATTTGTGTGGACTGTTGACTTCTCAATCCTTTCCTGCTCTGCTAACAAGTCAGAGTTGTTATTTCTCATCTTGGCTGCTTCCATATTGATGGGTGTCCTTGATTTTAATTGTGTACAAGGCATGTTGTGGAGACGTCCATTTTTTCCCACACTCTAAGCAATATTGATTTTCTTTTCAGGTGCAGTAGGAATGTTAGAAAGTGCAGGCAGCCAGGATACTGGTGCAGACCTAATGACGCCACTCATTGTTCTCATTGCAGTGTTCAGCTATATGTAAGACATTTCAGATGAAATGGACAAGGGAGGTCAAATTGATAGTATAGCACTAGATCTTTCAAAGCCTTTTGACTGAGTGAGCCATAAAATGGTGGTAAATAAGGCAAAAACTATTGGAGTGGATGAAAAAGTGATGTGCTGGATAGAAGAATTCTTGAAAGGTAGAAAGCAGAAAGTTAGTATAAGAAATCCAGTACCAAAAGAAGTAGAAGAAAAAATGGGTTTGCCATAGGGTAGCGTACAGGGACCATTGCTATGCGTTATCCTAATGAATGATTGTGTTAAGAGTTAACTATCATAAGTTAGGTTTATAAAGTCCTCTCAAGTGACTAACCGAGTAAGCAGGGTGTTTTCATGCAATATTTCGGCGATCGGAATCTCTGTCGCCATCTTCTGGGGAAGTGCTGGATGTGGCAGAATGCTGGGATCTTTATAGTCTCAGAGGTGACCGAATGCACGCAAGATAGACATGCACGTAGCTGATTAGCTGACTTGGCCGATGCCTGGGCGGTGGAATGGGTGTAGTGCCAGGTGCAGGGTCAGTTGGTTTGCACCTGCCATGCCACGCATACATCGGCACACTGGCAACGTACTGCATCAATGACTGGTGTCCAAGCTTCACTTAGTTGGTACACAGAGTCCTGAAATCCACATTACGCCCAATCTTCGAGTCAGCCAATCAGCTATGCACACGTCTACCTTGTACGTATTCTGCCTCCTCTGAGGCTATAAAGATCCAAGCCTTCTGCCACATATGGCACTTTCCCAGAAGATGGCGACAGAGATTCCGATCGCTAAAATATCGCGTGAAAACAACCTGTTCACTTGGCTAGTCACCCGAACGGACTTTATTGATTCCGGGTGCCTAGAGAAACTTCGATCTTATAAGTTAGGTTGTTTACTGATGAAGTGTAAATACGTTTGCATAACATTTGATAGCAAATTCAGTTAGGTGGGACACATTGGACATGCAGTAAGAAAATGTTTCAAAATAAAATCCTTCACGTGTTGAAGAGAGTGATGAGGGGATGTACTAGAGAATTGAGCAAATTGGTTTACAAAACTTTGGGCAGACCATTGTTTGAATATGGTGGTGTAATATGGTACCAATATTTTGGGTGCCAAATACAGGAGCTGGACGATCATTCAAAGAAGGGCAGCTAGATTTGTCTGTAAAAACTACTGCAGAATGCAATCAGTAACTGATATGATAAAGGAACTGGAATGGGTTTCATTGGAAGATAGAAGGAGGGTTAAAATTGTCATTGGAGTGTACAAAACGTATATTGGTGAGGAGGTGTGAAAAGATATTGGTGGTAGAATTAAGAGAGATGAATTTAAGGGAAAGGATGACTATGACCGCAAGCAGGCACTTGATTTCAGTCGTAAGGGTGTGGGAAGATGTTTTCTTTTGCATGATAGGAGGTCAGGAATTAGAATAAATTACCAAGAGAAATAATGATTGATTTGAAAAATGCTAAAAGAATTTAAAGCTGAAATCCATCAGAATTAAATTAACTTTGGCAATGTGAGCTCTACCAATCCAGATAATGTGACAATATTCTTCTGCAGAAAATGTAAGGCCAAGGATTATTCTTCAAAGAACCTATGCACCTGTCCCCATGATGTTATCAACCAGTGTCTTTGCAAGGTTCACACAGGTCTTATACTTTTGTGCAGTCTGCACCAATTGCATCATTATCCCTAGTAAAGCCTAGATATTTTGGGTGGATATTGGGTTCTACTCTTCTAGTGGATCCAAAGATTAGTATTATTCTTTCTTTGGCAAGCTGGTTTGACAGGTGAAAGCAAAACTGTCTTTAGCAGGTTTGGTGTTGGTCTCTCCTTAGAGAAGACTGTTGTAGAGTTTGTTAAGACTCTTAGAGGATCTATCTTCACAAATCTGGAAGTTTCTACTCTGATAAGTAATAGACCATCTGTATACTGGATTTTCAATGCAGTTCGATATGTAAATTAAGAAGCACAGGCTTGAATTGGCTCGATACAGCTATGTTTCAGCTTTAATCCAGTCTGTTCTGTGGGAATGACCTCATTTATATGTTGAGGAGATAAATTGAGGTCTGTGTAGCCACAGGTGTGAATCACTTGTGTTGTCAGAATGTCAGCATGGTAACTAAGCATTAACTGGGATAGGACTTCACTTTTCTCAATGAATAATCCCTCAGCATTAAAATGCGCAGCTGGAAGGTGTTGTCTAAGCCATTAGGAGACCTGTTTTTATGAACATTTATGTTTGTCTCTTGTACTCCTTCTGCAAGAGTTAGCCTAATTAGTTTCCAGGGGTACAGTCAATATTTCATATTTCTGATTTGGCTTTCAAAGACATAATAGTTTAACTGCACACGTGGGGGTATCTCGCATGCCCCCAACTAAGTAATTGACCTACAATACATGGTGATGGTTCGTATTTCATATTACAATTTTTGTCTAATATTGCTCAGTAAGAAGACATTGAGATGGATACAATCTGGTGTAAGGTTGACATCACATAATAACATTGTTTTATAATATTATTGCTTGAATTAATCTTATCTTGTGAAACACAATTACATGTTCTTTGATGTGTATTTTCTGATGAAACTGCATATATGTTTATAATATTTTGTGCAAAAATAAGGAAGTGAAATCTAAGAATGATCTGACAATGTATCCAAAAATATGGGTTGGACAAAGATAATTAATATTATTGGTTGCTTCATAGCTATAGTTAAAAATGTGTGTTTTAATGTAGTTAGTAATCCAATAATCCAGTTTTATTGCTTATATCAGCATACGAAAATTCTTTTCAGAAATTATGTACACATTTTTTGTGTTTGTATTTTTCACATAAATTTAATAAGTATATCTTATTTTCCTGCATACATTTAACCAAATCATTTGGTTGAATAAAAAAAAATAAAAATAATAATAACTGAAGTGTAGCTTTGTGTTATGCTCTGTGTTAGTATATGTATTCTGTTGGGGGCACTCATGTCTAAACCACTTGGCATATACACATATCATTTGCTGCAACAGTGGCATTACTAAAAAACGTCAATTTTACAGGAGGACCAATTCAAATGTGTCATGTGTAATAAATTTATGCATTCACTTGAAAATAACTTATCTGCATGTTTTATTGAAAGAATACAATATAAAAGAAGGGAAAACGTGTAGTATCGGTTATAGCGTATAAGAAAATAATCCATCTTAAGATTATAACTCAAAATAGCTCATTTTTTAGTTATATCATTGTTGCAGTAAATGAGAGAATTATCTACATTTCTCAGCACTACTTATCTTTTTTCACAGCATGTTATATGCCCAAAATACATGAAGATCCCACAAAAACAATTCTTGTAAAAACTGACCAAGTCTTACGCTCGTGTAGTGACAAAAAATTATGAGATCTTCTTCTGAGCCAAGTCTACACTTTACAATGTGTATCACTTCACTTTGTTACAGATTTTATTTAGAATAACAAAAAATTCTGGTGACTTGGCCATTATGCATGCCATGTTTTAGTTAACCTATCTTAAATCTGTTGCTTTATCAAACTTACAAATACGTAAAAGCCAAGATTTCCCTCACTCTTTATAGAATTTGACAAGTTTATATTATGCCTTCAATTTCAGTGAAAATTATAATGTGCATATTGGTCAAGTCACCAGATTTTTTTTTTTAATCTAATTAAACGCTCTATGACACCTAGAGAAACTATTGTTTTCCACAAAGTGAAGTGATACACACTGTAAAGTTTAGGCTTGGCTCGGAAGAAGATCTCATAACTTTTTGTTATTACACGAGCACGAGACTTGGCCTGTTTTTACAAGAATTGTTTTTGTGGGATCTCATTTCTTTTTGTAAGTTTATCGCTTATTCTGAATCACTGCTCAAATTTATTGATTCAGTTTGAAAATCGTTGAATAAGAACATTTCAGAACTGATGACATCAATATACAACACCACACTATCTGAAAACAATGAGTGTGCACCGTAGCCGAACAATGCAGAATGCCACTGGTTTAACTATCACCAAAGATAAATTACTAGTAACTTTCAAACTAAGCATAGGAACAAAATTTAAGATGTTAGTTAAACTTGCTGATGCATTAAAAAATTCTCTGGCATATAGCTTCATCCGGAGCAAAGCAATTAATCCGCAAATATGTGCCAGAATATTTCATGTTTGGGATTGTAATTAAATAAATATGGGAAAAAACTCAAATATTAGACTTTTCTTTAGTGATGAAACCATACATGTGTACCAAATTACTTGTTTCAAGGTTTACTGAAAGTACAGTGGAATTTTGATGTCGGGTTGTCATGGTCGCAATAAAATTTTGAATTTCAATAACTTCCAAAGTAAGAAAAGAAAAGAAGTAAAATTTGACACATTATTTAAACTTAGTAAGCTCACTCTACAATGAAAATCTGAAGTATATAAAGTTATCAGGGTAGAAAGTGATATCACATTATGGGTAGGTAAGAGGTAGATACATGAATATTTACGAGTTTGAGTCTTTTTTTATAATATCTGTGTACCAAATTTCAGCTTGCTACATGAAGTTCCTTAGAGTCAGTCAGTCAGTCATTCAGTCAGTAACAAAATCACTGAAGTTTGCATCCGATCTGAGAATAGTAACAAAATAAAATTTTAATATGTTTGCTAAAATTGCTTATATCTGTGCATAACAGATATTTGAGAGATGTAGCATAAACACGACTGAAGAAATTGAGGTTCAAAAATGGCCTGAATCACTTCGAGAAGAAGGTAGGCAGTGCCACCATTGACTCGACTTGGCGAGTGCACTGTCATGTACCCAAATAAAAGCAAAGTAGGCAGTTCTTTAAAGATCTGTTAAGTTGCAATATGCTTGTAAAAAATGCTACATTGTCAGTACACACTAATAAGAATGTTATGGATAAGGATGGCTGTAGTGAGGGGAAAAAAATGAATTTTGAGAAAATTAAAAGGCCTGAAGGTTAAGTAAAATGGAAGTGACAGGCTGTTTTATTGCACTCAAATAGGATTGAGAAAAAAAAAAAAATCATTAGCAGTTCAAATGAATGTTATGTTACCAGAATAACTGACTCTCAAACCAACTGCCCTGTGGATTGGCAATAATTGACAAAAAATGGTCAGCTTAATAGCTAATAGCAGAAATGTTGCTCAGCCCTTGTTGATTTGCCATAACACAAATGAAAGTTTGGAATCATTGGCTTAGATTCTAAGTGTAGGTATTCAAAATTTCACATGAAAGAAGTTTGATTGTTTTAGCACTGAATGTTTACCTATTGTAAACAAGATGTCTCCACTTCAATAACAGTGAGGCCACTATGAAATATGATTTTTTTAAATGATGTTTCTTATTTAAAAAATGACATTAGTTCTCATAAATAAATGGAGAAACAGTTTAAGACATAAGAACGAAGACTTTCCCGGCGTATGACTGCAATGTAGTCTTCACGGGTGTACCGCCGGACACTATCCGGCGGTACACCCGTGAAGACTACATTGCAGTTTAAGACAGTTAAATCAAGAATAGTTTATGATGTTAACTACAGGAAGAAGTTAATCAGGAGTTTACTGTTCTGGAGGAATTGAAAACTGAAGTGATTGTGAAGAAATTGTTGAATGACAAGTCTTGACAAGAAATCTAGGCAAGAAGAGTTCTAGATGGGATGAAGTCTGTACGGGAAATAAGTCCTTGGGGAAGAATATCTAGATGAAGGCAGTAAAAAAAGGAAATGGATAAAAAAAAAGAGGCAGTCAGAAGCAGTTCTCTAGCAGAAGGTCAAGGAAACTGGAAAATACAAAGTCTGCTTAGCAAGTAGTCAATAGTGGTTCTGTAGAACAAGTAAACATGAAAGGATTGGTCTTAAAGAAATATAAATATGTAAAATAAAGAAAATGTAACAATTTTGGTTCTGAAAGATTGTTGGAAGAAAAACAAATTAATTGAAGTGTCAAAACAAATTTACAGCTTCATAGTGTTTGTTACACTCCCTTATAGTCTGTGCATGGAGTGTCACATTTTACTCCACATTGTGTACACAGACATGTTTGGTACTTACCATATGTATACACGTTAGACCATCATTTTTCACTGTGCTATTCATTTCCCTTATTTTCAGTTTTGTTTATACTGATGGCACACATTTAACAGTTAATTCATATGTTTTGTTATGCTATTTCAGGAGAATAAACGTGAGGAACGCAAAAAACTGTGTGATGAAGAGGCAATGCGGAAGATAAAGCAGCTGGAGGAGCAGACATACCAATTGCAGAAGCAGGTGGCATCGCAGAAACAGGTAGATGGCAGTTGGGCTCCAAACCACATGAGGCCGCTCGTAAGTTGCCGGGCGCAACGCTAACACATTCCTGTAGCTAGTGCCAGATGTTTCCATACATCTTGTACTGTCTCTCTGAACTACTTGTAGTTACTGCACTGGAATCTAATACTGTAAAATGAGTGGATGGTGTAACAACTGTAAGGCAGTGTACATCTGTCTGAACTGGTAAGACTTGATGAGTTTGGTGGAGACTTTGCTGAATGTTGACCATTTACTGTCCGCTGTTAACAGGTTGCAGCTAAGATCTTCATGACTGTTTCTAGTTTTCCATAATAGTATAGGAAAAGGCTGGAATGGTCGTCTTGTTTCCATTTCGGATATTCTGTTAATCGAGTCTTCTAATTGCAGAAGAAGTCTACAGTACTAATACCAATAAACAACCCTGGATTACAAACCCCAGGAAAAAGTTGTCTTCAAGGATCTTTTAACTTTAGGCTGGTTCACTGTTATTAAAAGCACTCTTTTTATTCTCTTTGACATTGTGAAATTGAATTCATTATATAGATTTGAAACACAGACATGATTTTATTTATTTAATTTTTTAAATGGCATTCGGCTTTTAAACCATTCAACCAGTATCATCTGTGTTTAATTTTGCTCAGTTGTGTTAGACTCTTCTGGTATTGTTGATAGTCTCAAGTGGAAGGACAATATGGGACGAAAAAAAAAAACGAACGATTAATACCACCCATGCCCTGCGCCAGAATCAAACCTGCAGCTCGAAGCCAGCTCGCTATCCCCGCGCTACCGAAGCCAGCACAGGCATGATTTAGGAGAAAATATTGTGCAAAATTTTACATTTTTAAAATATTTTAAACATAGGAATTATTTTCAAGTTGAACGGATTCCTGCTTGATTATGTTCTGTAATATGTTCAGTTCATTGTAATGATTTTGATCGGTTTGATTATAGTGTGTTCAGTTGAGAAAGGCAGATCAAAGTCATTCTGTTCTATTCAAACTCTGCTGCCCCTGCATGCAAAGGGGAAATTTACCCCACATCTGGGTGGACACACCATACAGCTTCAACAGATAGAAGAGAAGGAGTGGTGAGATGAAGAGCAGGGCAAGAGAAACATGACCTATAACTGCCAGTTCAGAGTGAACAAGGAATAATTACAGGGTTGGGAACCACTAGTTACATCAAATGATAGGTGGTACAGATTCATAAGAGCTTCATCATTTTTTAATGTTTCCACTTTTGGCAGTTACACTGATTCCAAAAGTTTCTATGACTCCGATGCACACACTAAGTCAGAGTAGTAACAAAAGGTTTACATTAAATATTTCAGTTTCTGTGGTGTGTCCATGCTTTTGTGCAGCCGTATTATGTGGTCGTCACTCTTTCCGTCATGCAATCTAAATTTGCTACTCACCTTTGTTTCCCTTTCTTGACGAATCAAAGAACATTATTTCAGTATTTTTAACAATACAGAGATTTATGCTAGCTAACTTTCAAATTATTTAAAAACATTTTTTTAATTTAATTGAATATTCTTGTTAGTATTTCACGGTGGGGATGAGGGATAACATTGTTAATTCTTATAAACCCTTTGACAGCATGTGCAAATAACTTTTAATCGGTGCTCTCTAGCTATGCAGAATGGTTTAAAAACAATTTTTTTGTGCTTATATGTCTTTGTGGGCATTATTTGTGTACAGCTATTATATGTGTAAATTTTTTCTCTCAAAGATTCATTGTTTCCACTGGACAAAAATGTAACTAAATAGAAGAAAAGAAGACTTGTTTTTGTGTTCTATATGTGACTGTACAATGCCTTGCTGCATTATTTTTGTCCCGCTATAGTGTTCACCACTATCTTTGCATTTGCCTCTCAGTATTTCAATGTGTGTTATGATACATAAATACTTTTCTTAGGGGTTTCATAGTGTGAGAAAGGATACCTATATGACATATTTTGGGCTTAGAGTTTATTTTCAGTGTTACATTTAAGGTCTATCATTTTCGTGTCTTTCTGGGATAAGCCTGATATCTTTTTCAAGCATACAATCTTATGGAAGACTGTTAAATATAATTCATATTTTTATTTTAGTGAAACAAAAAATCTGTTCTGAAATAAAAACTGACTCACACTGTAACATGTGGTTGTTAGTGTACCTAAATTTTCATATCTGATGCATCATATTCTAATTCTTGTTTGCTTTTGCTAGTTTGTACTGTATATTGAGAATCCATTATTGCCTTCAGTTCATTAATACTCCTTGTAATCTTCAAAATTCAACACATAGTTCTATCTTTCAGGAGTGGTATTATTATTGTAATCCCTACTACTTATCTGTCTGTTCAGAATCATTTAGTGGTTCTATTTTTTCCTATTGTATAGCCCTCTATCTATGTAATCACTATGTAATGTGATTTTATCTGTCAACTCTTTCATTGTTCTTTACTTTCTAAAAATCATTAGGACAATGAACTGTAATCTGATGAACTGTGATTTGTATATTCTTCTGTTCTAGGAAAATATATTTAATTCTGTTCATTGTTTCAAGTTAAGTGTGGCTCATTCCTTATCAGTGCCGAGCTCTTCTTTCTGTAATGAATGCTGAGAACTATATTCTTTTTTCAGTGCTGTAGTTGTATCCTACTGAGTTGTTCCTTAAAGAATTACCACTTTGTTATGCTGAAGAGAGCCTACTCGCTGGTTTATTGATTTTAATTAAAAGTCACTTATCTAAACACAAACAATTGTTAGTTAAATAAAAGGTTCTTTAGCCGCGGTCCCCAGGTTTAGGTACTGTTCTCCATCGGGATAATTAAATGAGAGAGTCACACAGTTTAGGGTGAACATCTACTCATAAGAACTTTATTCTAGTTCATTAACCTCTGCCACTACACTGACGGAAAGTACCACCACCAAACAATATATCAACAAGGAATCGAACTTCTTCTTTGAATACCACAGATTCGTGGGATAAGAGAGGTTGACTTACAAAATAGTCTCCCACAGTCACTATCGTCCTCATAACGCTACACAGTCACTTGAAAACACAGCATTCCCTTTAAAACAGTGAGTTCCACATAATACAAGTCTCCATCATCCACTTCACCGAAGTTTTCACAATTTCTACTATTCGACCGAAAAATGTTCCTGCGTCAGACCTTCACCTGACAGAGGTCAAAGACTCATACAAAGACAGCATCACATTTACTTACGGCGCCGGCCACAGATATTACTGTATGGCTCAGACGTATGTTATGTTACAACACCCTTAGAGAGCATATAGTGCTTTTTGTGCTAGTATTTTTTGTAACACATGCATACATACAAGTTACATTAATTAAGATCAGAATACTGCAAAACAGGATATGTCTTAATTATTTTTATTACATTTATAACAAGTCTTTGATATGTTTATGAAATACGCTAATTCTCTTCATCTGACAATTATGAAAAATCTCCAACTTAAGTTGCATTATTACTTGTGGACAAATTTCTGTAAAAGGTCTGAATGCATCAGAGGAAAGAGTGAAAGGAGATCATTATTTTTCTTAGGATTTGTTGCAACAGGCAATAAATCCAAAAAAGTATAATACTTGCTCATTAACCTTCCTGATTTCAGTTGTTTTGAACTCTTCTTTTAATGCATGTTTATAAAGAATCAGCTGAAACTTTTTTTTCCCCAAAACAAAGCCACATAATTTGTTGGGTGTTTCTGTTTCAAAGGATTTGTTTCTCGTGGTAAAACTGTAATTACAAGCTCTGAGTATGAGGGTATGTCTTTTTTAGAGTTCAACAACCTTAAAGGGCTTCTGTCCTAGAATATAAATGAATATTAATGTAAGAACGAAGACTTTCCCGGCGTATGACTGCAATGTAGTCTTCACGGGTGTACCGCCGGATAGTGTTGTGGAAACACAATATTTCAACGGCTGGCTCTCCTCAGTATCTGTGGGTCAGCCGACCATTACAGATGTCTCATCACCTGAAGAAGACGGCAGAGCCAGCCGTTGAAATATTGTGTTTCCACAACACTATATGGCGGTACACCCGTGAAGACTAAATTGCATCAATATTAATTTCAATACTGTCTTTTCCTGGTTGTTTCAATTTGAAGGTGGTCTCCCACAGCCCGAGATTTTGTGGTTCGTGCAGGATGGCTCACATCAACAGGCTTTGGAAACAGAGCAGGCTTTAGCTGCCCATGCTGGCCCGTGTTGGCACACTTCAATCCGTCTTCAATCGGTAACTTCAAAGGCATGTGTAGTGGTATGGGGTTGCCAGCTGAGCGGTGGGTCACACAGTGTTTGCAACAGAGAGGTGTACCCTTTCCTCTCCTGCTGTACAGTCCTTTGTGCAGATGAATGTACTCGCATGTTGTTGACTTGCGCTTAATTAATATCGAGTGGTCAAATGAAGTCATATGAAAAAGAACCAGATACATGAAACACTAAAAATATAAACGATATGTGGAGTAGAATTAAAAGTAAATTAAAAGATAGTAACATCCTGATTAAAGAATTAATTGAGAAAAGGGACAACTCGGTGTCCACATATAAGAAGTTACATAATAAAGTTAAAGGATCTACAAAGACAGGCAGTGGTGCGGGCAATATTTATATGCCTGATTAGCTGTTTTATAATGTCGCTGAAGCGACACTAGGCAACGAGTCACATTAACCATGCATCTGCTGCCCAAGCTGGCGTTGGATGTCCTGTGGCGCGTGCCAATCTGCACAGTTTGGCCTCTCCTGGTGCAACATCATAAGCTACAGGAAGCTACCTTTAGAGTGATGTGAGTCACAGTCTAGTCTGGCATGATCTGATTGAGGAACTTTTGGTAATTTCTGTGGTATGGTAATGATCCAGTATTTTTATTTTATTCTGGAAATAAATTGGAATATGAAATCTCTTATCATACTTACTCAGCTAGATCATTAGGTTGCACATTACACTATTATCTGAACTCCCGCTGAGTGCCACATTTCACATGTAGCATGTAGTAACATCCTCACCCATGGCACTCACTGTGTAGTTGAAGGTCCAGAATGGTCTTGAACGCTTATTGTTTTTGACACATGTGTATGCTGTGTGTTCTATCTTTATATCCAGTAGAATGAAGTTTTTGGAATAGATAGGATAGCATAAATGTTGTTTACATTCAGCTTTCCTCTCTTTTATGTATAATTCATACATTTTGGCAATGTTCGGTTGGGATGAGAAATACTGGCTAATGCTGTGGTGTCTGAAATAATGGCCTTCATATCAGGGAAATACTGGCTAATGCTGTGGTGTCTCAAATAATGGCCTTCATATTAGGGAAAATTTTCGGTTTCATTAGAAACTGCTTCCACTTCCATTTTGTTTTTTTTTCCCCCATGGCTCACGTTTTCCTTTGTAGCCTTAATGTCAAACCATTTGTTGAAGCCTCTTTCTTTGCAGTGACTACATCAACCTTTGCCTTAGGAACTCAATGAATGTTCTAAAAGAAAGACATGCATATTCTAAGCGTATTTTGTTACCATATCCCCTCCTTTCATTTTTCTTGTCCTGAATGATAATTCTGTCTCCTAAGAATGTGCTAGCCAAATTAATCTCTCATATTGATTAAAATTAGTGAAATAATTTGAGCTGATCTTCTCTATTAATTATTGCCACACAGTTTTCCTTACAGCATGAATCAGTGAAAGTAATTTCTTTTTATTGTTTCACAGTGTTTTCTTGTTTATTAACATTCTCCTTTATCTTTCCTTGTCTTTATAATATTTCCCATATTGTACTTTTGGTGCTTCTAGCACCCCATCTTCTCCCGTCTGCAACATTTTGTTTAGTAGCTAATCATCAAACTCACTAGAAATACCACCACCATATTCACAGGGCTCCTTTTCACCGATGTTTTTTCATGTGCTTCTGCCAAGTGATTTGCTAGATCTTGATCAGGTTGATCCTGGGGACCCAAAAAACTCTTATAAAGCAATATAATTTACTGCGGGTTCAGTGTTTTGAACTAAAGTTTCAGTATTATTCTCAGCCATGTCATTTTCAACAAACACCATTTTAATGTTTTCCAAATTAACCCGATATTCTTGCATCAAACTGTTGTCTAGATAGGACGTTGGAGGACCTATAAACTCTATAATATTTTTATTATTTTCAGTATGTTGAGAGTGATCTGAAAAGTTTTCCTGAGTTTCCTCGAGCACCTCTATAACTTTATTGGAGATAGGTTCTTATTCTTAGCTAAATGAAGTTGTAAAAAATTAAAAAAGTCTACGTTTTGAAAGTTACAATTAATTTAGACCAAGAAGAAGATAGATAGATCAACTGAAGGAGAACATAGAGAGAAAAGGCTGGAACTGGGAATCTATTACGAACAAGGAAACTTTTCGAGATAGGAGACAGTGGAAGACAAGCGTCTATAATCACCAGGACAGAAAAACAGGAAGACTCGTAAACCAAACCCGGGAAGCTGGAGATGGTCCCAAACAATAATGATGACTGGTATTGATAATCTGATTTTGAACCTCTATATCAAAATTAAAACTCGCACCTATTAAACACACTACTATTTCTTCAACTTTCGCTGATCACATATCTGCATCCACCTCTTAACAATTAAAACAGAGTATTTTGAGTATGCATGACTTTTAAAAGTTACCTTAGTGGAAAATTAAAATGTTAGGTTATATGCTTACCTAAGCAAGGTGCTTCCAAAATGGTCTGGTGGCTCTGGATGGGAGGTCCCTGGTTTGCATCCCAGTTTTGGCTGGAATTTTTACGGACCTTAAAACTGACATTCACCTGTGGCAAAGCTGTGCTTTGTTCATGCGAAGTACAATGGGCTCTCCATGGTTTAGATTCCATGTGAAGCTGTATGTCACCTCTGCCCGTAGGATTATCAGATTAGGACAGCCACAACAGAGGCGCATCCGCAGCTAAATGAAACTTTGTAACACAGTGACCAAACAATTCTTTGGTATCTCCTGACAACAGTGCCATACATGTTTGCATTTGACATTCTGGTTCATTATTACTAATTGATTTCCATGGGAGATAGAGACAAAAATCGTATTAATATAAAGACAGGTTTGGATATCAATACCTCCAGCTCACTTGTATCAAACATCGCCTAATGAATGGCGTTAATTGATTTGCCAGAAACATATATGTGAGTTTGTTTAATGCTTGTGTTGTTTATTTATAGGCCTAAAACTGATGGCTCAACATGTTTGTTGGTGTCATAAGTTCAACGGAGTACAGTAACGATATTTCAAAATATCTGCTTTTGGCAGTCAAACGCTAAACATCCTTGAGTTGCACTATTTTTCTGAGTTATGTGCCAAGATAGCTATATCAGCTTTTTCCAGATTTATATGTACATTTTCATTGATATGCATGAACAAAATACTAAAAATTGAAAAAAATGACATATTGGGTTCACAGTATATTATTTAGTATGTGACAATGAGGGAATGAACTTGTGGTTTACATGTTGTAAGGTTCTCTTGTAAAGGAAGTGGTTCTTGCTGATAATGTGAGAGACCAATATCATCATAAAAATGAGTTACCATGTTACTACAAAATAACCGTAATGAAAATTTGCCGTAACTGTTTGTTCATGTTACATATATATATTTCAGCCCATTTTGACTCAAATTTGGAGACCTCGATGTTAAAAAGAGATGTAAAGCAGTTAAAAAAAAACTCAAATTTGTACATCCCAACCAGCAACATCAAATGCTTGTCTTGCAGAAAGAACCTGTATTTTCATTTATTGTGCTTCATATTTGAAAATAATTGCTCACACATAAATGTTGATTCAAATACAAATTACGTGACATCAGTGAAAGTTTTTAAAATTTTTAGCAGGAATTGAGCTGTAAAGGTGTATTAGGTTACTTTCTTTATAGTATTTCATCAAATTACTCCTCAGCCTGCCATTGCCAGAAAGTTTAAGTATAGGTTGAGCATTCGTCAGGTTCAAACTTAGTGGGCTTTGGAAGTTTTTTACTTTATTAAAGTCATAATAAAAATGTTCAAATCTTGTGCCTCAGTAAAATAATTTTCCAGTCTCTTTTAAAGAAAATTTATCCCACTGTTTTTTCACCTGACAAGGAGAGGTCTCCAGTATGGAAATGGTAATCTGAAAATGGTCATGTCACATATACAGGGCTAGTCAAAATGATTGCAGTGATTTCAGAAAATTACTACAGATTTATTACTTGACATATACTTACAAGATTACACAGATATATAAACAAACTGTGAAAGTTGTTTTGAGTTTCTACAGATGCTCAATTGTGCACCTTTAGTGACTCCGCACACATCAAGTTTATAATCGAGTTTTTTTCATACCCGATGCAACATGTCTCTGTCAATGAGAGCAAATGCATTGGTGATGCGAACCCGTAAGTCTGGCAGATCAACTGGTACTGGTGGTACAAACACTGTGTCTTTTACGAAACCCCAAAAAAGAAGTCGCAGGGGGTTAGGTCAGGGGAACAAGGAGGCCATGACATCAGCTGACGATCAGCATCCCCAGCATGACCAATCCATCTGTTTGGAATCCTGGTGTTTAGGAAATAATGGACAACTAGAGAAAAATAGGGTGGAGCACCATCCTGCTGGAAAATGAAATCTTCACCGTCAGCTTCCAGAAGTGGCATGAGCCAATTCTGCAAAATTTGCAGATAGATTTTGCCTGTGATCGTCACCTCATTAAAGAAAAAAGGCCCATAAAGTTTCTTTCGTGAGATCACGCAAAACACGTTCAGCTTTAAGAGAGTCACTAACATGCTGCACATAAGCATGGGGGTTTTCGGTCCCCAAATGTGCACATAGTGCCTGTTCACTTTTCCACTCCATTGAAAAGTGGCCTCATCGCTAAACACAAGTTTTTCTGCAAATTTTTCTTCTTCTTCGAGACATTGGGCACAGAATTAAAAACGACGCACTTCATCGTTGTGCGACAGTGCTTGTAGCAGCTGTAACCTGTAAGGCTTCATACACAGTCACTTCCGTAGGATTCTCCAAACGGCCTTCTGTGGAATATCTTGTGCTCTAGCGGCCACTGCAGGAAGCTTGCATTTAGTGCAATCGAAAACTTGGAGAGCCACTTGTCTTATAACAGCAAACCCCATCATTGTACCTATAATAGGACAGCCAAAACAAAAATCGTGAAATTGCTGCAATCATTTTGAGTAGCCCTGTATAGTACGATTCTTCTGGTATCACATCGTAATGTTGTTTGCCCTGGCGAACATTCGTTTATAAGAAATCATGAATTAGGCCCATAAAATTTCATGGTTTTTAAGGTCAGTCATCCACTTCAGGCATATTTGAGCAACTAACAGATCACTGTTATTTGTGTGAAGGAAACATTATTGAACAGCGTCCACTGCAAGATATCTTGCTAACTACAGGCAATGAATTACTGAACCTACCGGAGTTGGATTAATCGCTTGTAGTTGCGTTATGTATTCTGTGCTCCACATTCCTTTTCATGTATTCCACAGTCTCTGTTTATTTTACCGATCACTTTGGGTAATAATAAATTAATCAGTGCTGAAAATGCCATTGTGGAATATGAGAGAGAAGCAGTACTAATGTGATATTCAGTTGACACAGTGTACAAAAGTTGCAGAAGACATGGGTAGTAAAGACAGTGTGCAATGTTGACAACTATACTATCATGGTTACTTTATAATTTATTCTCTAAATAATGAAGCAGGAATAACTGCTGTGAGGTGATATTTATATGTAATAGAAAGGTACACTCGTTGCTCACCAAAGTAGAAGGGAAGAGAGCAGTGGCAACAAAAAATAACACACAGCACAATATTTGTCGAGAACATAGAAATATGTGGCTGTCCTTGTGCAAGCGCTTACTGTCAACACAGCCAAGTGCAGAATAGAACTGACCATTTGAAGTGGGAGGAGAAGTCAAAAACTGTATCCCACACTGGCACACGCAACCAAAAACCAATTTAAATCCTGTTTTTTCTCACATGGTTCTCTCCTGGCCTGGAGTCGCTAAACCAGATTCTTCGTCTTGGCTATGAATTCCTCAGATCCTTTCCTGAAATAAGCCAAATTCTTCCCACTATCCTTTCCCATTATGCCACGTGTCACCTTAAGCAGACCCAAAAATATACTTGTGCACAAATACCAACCCTTTAATGCTCCTAAACCACCTTTGGGTCTTTCCCCTGTAACAGGCCTCATTGCAAAATTTTCAGTGTGTATCCACTTACCACAACCTATTGTAACCCTATTACTGGCAAAACCTATGTCACCTGTACCACATCCCATCCCATCCCATATACCTGCTTCCACTGCCAAAGTTCTTACATCGGTCTCATCTTCAGCATGTTATCCATCAGAATGAATGATCACAGCCAGACAATTTATTCCCAAAATCTAGATCTCCCACTTGCTCGCCATGCCAACACTCATAAAATTTGCGAATTCAATAACTGCTTCACAGTCAGTCATCTAAGTACTTCCCAATCTGAACTGTGCAGGTGGGATCTGGCCTACAAGCACATTCTGGACACCAGACCCCCCCCCCCCCCCGTCCCCTCTCACTGGTTAGAATAATTAACTTTTCTGTAGAAGCAGACCTTTTTTTTAACATTTTTATTTATTTTTTTAATTTTTTTATTATTTCTCAGCTTTTGTAGGTTCCTTTTCCTGTGTTGTTCTTTTTCTTGCCATTAATGTTTCTGATTATAATATTATTACTTCCCCCACCATCTCCAATGGTCAGTTGCATTCTGAGTGTGGTTGTGCAGATTGCAGGTGCATGCACTTAACAAAGGGTGCTGCCTGAAATATTGTGTTGTGACTTTTTTTGTTGCTGCTGCCTTCATCCCTTCAACTTAGGTGAGTGTTGTGTGTAATATACTTTACTTTTCCCTATTAAATAGGTACACTGTAATGAAATTTTTTCATTATTTACAATTACTCTAAGTTTGCACTTAAATTATATACATAAAATGTAATTAATAGATACATTATTACAAAAAGTATACCTATTAATAAAACATCTACAAGATTTTTATTTCTTAAAAGAATATTTGTAATATTTTAAAAATATATTAATCATTCAGTTACTAGGTATTGAACTGAAAGAATTTAAAAGGAAATGTGAAATATGCACACAAAAAATGGCTTCTAAAATATGAAATTCGCAAAGATATCGAGGGTAAAATTGAACACCACGTCCATCGCCTTCTCCAGGGACTACAAGCACCAGTTTACTAAATCCGCAATCTTCCAACCCATCCATTCAACTATAGTTGGATCCCAAGTATCGATACTAACAAGACTAAGCGTTCAAAAAAATGGGGGGGGAGGGGAGGGATCATAGCAATTTTGACAATTAGTTTTTAAAATCGAGAGAGCAAAATTACAATTATTTGCTGAATGCAATGCATCTAAGGCAGATGATGATGCTCTGTTTCTGCAAAGTCTTCTTCCATTTCTGAAAAACGTCCCCCTTCATAATGAATTGGCAGTACGGAATAAACTGTAGCAAGAATCCACCTCCAACATTTCCGTACATGCCGTCTCCATGGTATAAAAAATTTCTTTGGGAACTTCTCAAATGTGCCATAACAAACTCCGTGTTGATGTAGTACTTTTTTGTTATGAATCCAAACAGTTTTGTTTATATCTTCTTTTTTTAGCTGGTAAAAGGTTCAAGAAATTAATTTATGAAATCTCACAAATTAGTTACATTTTTTTATTACTCCTATGTTTTATTTTAACTTACCTTGCATCTTGCATTTTGTAAATGTTCTGCAATATTTCATTTTGGTAAAAAAAAGAAGGAAAAAAAAAGAAATACATATCTTGCTTATGGTTCAATAAAATACATATTTTATGATATACATATTTCCTATCACTTATCTTAGAGTAATTGTTAGACGTTACACAGGTGTTATTGTCTTTCTGAAATTAGGGTCTTTGGTAATTGAAGAATTTATAGCATTTAAAATGTACTGAAATGTCTCCAGCTCATTTAGTAATAATCATAGAATTTTGGTGGATCCTTCTCTAAATGACCAAGCAAGTGGTGGAATTCTCCTAATTAATTTCTTTTTGCTAATATTGAATTAATACAACACAAGGGTTTGCATCCAATCATTGGTTAGGGACCTTAAAAAAAGTGTATGGTCTTTGCATACATTTGCCAAAATTTTGAAACTCTTAAATTATTCGCACCAAATTATCAGCACATCTGTTAACAGTGAAGTATGCTGATGAGAACTACTCCAACAATTCCAGTGGCCCGACTCAGTCGACTGTAGTGGATGATCTAAGTCACTCCCAGTCGTCCTGCTCAAATTGGACTATAGTTGTTTGAGTTGTTAGTTGCTCAAGTATGCTTGCAGTGGACCAGCCTAATGTTTACCTGTAGGTACCACACAGAAACCAAAATGGTCAATTAGCCATGCAGATTAAGGTGAAAGGTTATGGATTTGATTGCTGGTCAAATAGATTTTTTATTTATATTTCTGTGGATTTTTTCTACTATTTTCTATTTGTAGCATAATAGATTCATCATCACAAAAATTCATGACAGTGTTAATTGATTTTTCTTTTAAGGATTCACAAAATTTTGGATAGTAATAGTCATACAAACGTTTGAAAAATAAATAGCTTCCCTCAAGAAAAATCCTTCTGTAACCACAAAACACATTTTACTATTGACATCCAAAAACACATGTCATTTACATTTCTAAATTTTCATATATCTACCACTAATTTTGAATCATACAAGACACGTTTTATCATATCAGACAATAGGCACATTCAAAATGTTCTGAATGATGGAATTTATTTCAATAACATCTTCAATTATTATCGTAATTTTATATGAACATCACTTGTCGGGAATGATGTTCAGTTTTTTATTCATTAGCACCTGAAGTGGCCAAGTTGATTTGAAGAAGTATGATAAAGTCTTCAAAAATGAAACTGATAGTTACAAAATTTTCTTGCAAATAATAATGTTTCTGGCAATAAAATGGGTTTATGACAGACAGGTAATGATCAGTTGTGTTGCCAAGTCAAAATTCTAGTAATAAAAAAGCTTAAGAGCATCCCAGTACTATTGCAAGATAATGGAGAAATTTTGAAACCTGCTTTCATTACATTTTGTGCGCACATGTATTTTCTTAATTTTTCTGTTGTGGAAGCAACGTTTCTACAAAACGAATTTTGTTAATACTTTGAAGAAAAACTAATTAATAATTTAAAAAAAAAATAATCAGTTATGCTACAAATAGTAGTGAAAAAGGCACATAAAGGAAAAAAAATTATCCGTAATTCAAATCCATGACCTTTTGCTTACTTACAAGATGCCTTAAACCAGCTGATTATACTAACGCATTGGTTGCACTGTCCTATCCACTGCTATTCATTTTCCATGTAAAATTTAATGGTTTTTAAGTTGTGATTCCTCTTAAACAAAGGCCCACCAGGGCAAACGGTGTTAGCGTCTGATACCTGAGGTCTCTACTATATATCCCCCCCCTTTTTTGTTCTCCATTTCCATTCTGGACCGAGCGTGGTGGGTGAACAGTTAATGTTATGGTCTCGCACTCGGGAGGACAGCAGTTCGAATCCCTGTCCAGGCATCCAGATTTGGGTTCCCCCAAATCACTCCAGGCGAATGCTGTGATTCTTCTTTCCAAAGGCCATAGCTGAATTCCTTTCCTTTCCTTGTCCCCACTCCTTTCCCACCTCTAATCACCTCAACGTCAATGAGGCATAAAGCCATAAGATAAAAAAAAAAAAAAAACATTTCCACTCTGGAGACTTTTCCTTGAGTGATCAAGTGCTTATGTATGGCCCATTGTTTCCTCCACTTAATACTGCTAATTCTTTGCTAAATATTAGTTCAGATCTCACATTTCGCAGATAGTTAAAAAAAGGCCATAATAATCAGGTACACTAAAAATATAAGTTAGTTAATCAGTTTGTAACCGCAGTAAATTTTATTTAAATGTTTAGTGTTGTAAAGTTGTTCTCTTGGTTAGAGGGGTAATTTCGATGTGAAAATTTTTGACCACCACAGCAGGACTGAAAACATTGTTTTGTCTGCATACTGCTATCAGAATTTGAAAATATATCAATACGTGTACACACTTTTTTACCCCTCTACTAATTGGCTGCTTTTGTGTATATTTACAATGTGAATACATTTAAATCTTATTTGTTGATTGTGTTCAGTAAACTGAAGAAATAAATATTCAAAGTTACATAAAAGTACGTGTAAATTAGCCAAACCGATATAAACAGCAAAAACTTAATATCAACAGACTCCAAAGAACATAATCAAATGTTTATCATTAAAAAAAATGTTAATCAGTTTATTTTTGTAAAAATAAATTTCTAATACAAACACATTGAATGGTAACAAAAAAGAACACACATAGAAAAGAAATTTTTTGTTTAGGGGCTAAGTCGAATTTTTTTTTTTTATTTGTAGAAAAATAACCCACAAAGTTGGGGATATGGAGTAGTATGCATTGATAAAGCAAATTGGAAAACTAATATTTTTGAGGCCATTGATTTCTAGAATAAACGTTAGGAATATATGTTTCCTAAGATTTCAGTTTTTAATAAGCTTTTTTTTTTTGTGACCATGACCCATGCTAAAATTTTGCGAATACAACAAATGGTAGGGTTGGGGATTTGTAATAGGATGAAAGAAGAACCGTCCCATTTGTTTCAATTGTTTATTTGTTTAGTGTATTAGGTAAGTACAAAAGTCGAAGCCACTGAAGCAGTTTATTAATATCTCTGCAATATGTGCCACTGCTATGTACCAGCTTGGCTCTGGACTGTCTCATATGCACAACTCTCACAGTTATTACTTTTGCCCCTTAAGGGTCAAATTCCGAAAAATTTCGTTCTTAAGAAATGATGTGACAAAGGAAGAGACCTTAATCTTTAATATGATAGATCGGTTAGACATCAAGGGAGAAATATGGCTCATGATTAAAAAAAAGTATGTTATGGAAATAATTATAATTCTGTCCTTTAACTGCTACGGATCGCCCGACAGAGCCCTCACTGGGTGCTCCTGTGTTGTCGCCTAAGCTCTCTACCTGCGCTGAGACGCCGCGGTCGGCCGATACCTATGCTGCTGAGTTCGGCACGCAGCATGACCTTCTCTGTGCTGAATATTTCTGGGGTATTGTATGTGACGGCCTTCTGCTGTCGCTCTGCGTTTTGAAACCCCAGATACAAAATAAATGTTGTTACTCTGACATCTAAAGTTTTTCAATTTATTGTTCCTCTAAAAGTGAATGTCTGCGTAGACAAACATACAGGCACTTCATATACTAAATAGATATTACAGCAACTAAAATGTTTTTTTTTGTAAGTGCAGTATTTCATGTGGAGAAGGTTTCGAAGTTAAATGTTTGAATACCTTTCACAAATTCTGCATATATTTTCCATCCTTCTTTTGGATCCGGGCTTTGGACTGATGAAGTTAAAAATATACTATTTCTTTTTTTTTTATTTCACTTAGTTTGAGAGGTGTATAAATGTAATGTAAATATTACAGTGCAGTTACCCATGGTTAATAATTCTTTTTCATGTGATAAGCCACGAAACATGGGACAACACACAATGGTACTGTACATTGCATGTTCTGTATTTGTACCTGGTTTCTGGACGCACTTTCTGTTTCGAAAATCCTGCATCTAAGCATTGGCGTGTTAATTTTTGAATTTTCAACATGAATAATATTTCGAAAATGTCTCTTAGTAAATCCTTCCACCTTGAAAATCTAGTGAACTGATTCTGGCATATTTGTCTTCATATATAAGTAAAATCTATTTGTTTCTTCAGAAAAAGATTTCATAAGCTCTTCTGTTAAAAATATCAGGAAAATGACAGAATGCTGGAATTTTGACCTAATCCATATTTGTCTCCTGCAGCTGAATCATCAAACGATGCACAAAATCATAAGAATCGTTTTTCTTCCAGTGAAACCTGTCACCAAAGTGTCCTCTTTTTCTACGTATTTAGCTCTTGCAGTTTCTGAAGAATTTTCATCTCTTGTCGAGACAGATGGTTTGTTCCCATAGCTGATGTACACGGCTTACCACTATTACTTCGAGATCCTATCAAAGGGTCATCGCTATCATTCATATCAAAGAGATCATTCTCACAGTCACTTCTAGTAAGAATCTCCATGATTTCTTCCTCTGTACATATACGAAGGCGAGCAATTTTTTCAGTGAAAACTAAAATGAAAATAGCAACACAAATAAGATTGCAGCAGCAAATGCTCATGGGCCGAACGTTGGAAAGCAATTAACCAGCTGGGGTGGAATTACGACTACCAGACCTGACCGCTAAGTGGCTTGCGCGTTAACACGTGCAGAGCACACAGCGACCCGAGCGGCCGGATGTCTTAACGCATCCAGAGCACAGACGGGTGTATACACGTCAAGAGCACCTGACGGAAGGAACAAGGGCGCACGTGAACACGTCTAGAGCACCTGGGCGCAGTAGTAGCCATGCACGTTAACGTGCCTACAGCAGTCAAAGGGTTAAGGGTCAAATCCAAAAAATTCCTTTCTTAAAATATGATGTGACCATTGCGGAGACATTAACCTTTAAAATTATACTTAATTTATCAGTTAGATATCAAGGGAGTTAAATGGCTCGTGACACAAAAATGCAAAAGTTATATAAATAATGATAATTTTGCCCTTTAAGGATCGAATTTGAAAAAATTACTTTGTTAAAATATGATGTGGCCAAAGTGGAGACCTCACTCTTTAAAATTATACTTCTTTATTTAATATCGGTTAGATATCAAAGTAGATAAATAGCTCGTACTTTTTCCCTTTAAGGGTCAAATTTTTGAAAAATTATTTTCTTAAAATATGATTTGACCACAGTTGAAATAATAACTAATACCGCGATTTTGATTAGATATCAAGTGAAATAAATAACTTGTGACAAAAAAAAAATGCTATGGAAATAATGATAATTTTGTCCTTTAAGTGTAAAATTCCGAAAAATTCCTTTCTTCAAATATGATGTGTACATGACAGGAATCTTAATCTTTAAAATTATACTTCATTTATCTATATTGGTTAGATATCAAGGTAGATATATGGCTCACGACACAAAAATTCGTTGCAATAATATTGATACTTTTGCACTTTAAGGGTCGAATTCTGAAAAATTCATTTCTTAAAATATGATGTGATCAAAGTTGAGACCTTAACCTTTAAAATGATACCTCATTTACACATTTCGGTTTGTTATCTAGGGAGAGAATTGCTTGTCACCAAAAAAAACCTTTATAGAAATAATATATATGATGATGAATATCATACAAGGCCAAAATTCTATGTCTGGCATTGAAAGAGGGAGTTTTTTTACTTCGAAAATTAATTTGTTCTTCTGCATAATTCCTCTTTAGTTCAGCATACTATATACAGCATTTCTCCATCCCTGATGTTCGATACTGGAAAGACTGAAAAATTCCTATTTTCAACTGCCCTAACCTCTTTGTTTGACTCAAAATACTTTTCAGTTATGTATTTGTTAAATTTGGAAACAGGTGGAAATCAGGAGGAGCCAAATCACATTAATTACAAGGGTGAGTCAAATGAAAACCTTAAATATTTTTGTAAATATTATTTACTGTGCAGAAGTGGTACAAAGCTGTATCACTTTTCAACATAATCTCCCCCACGCTCAATGCAAGTCCTCCAGCGCTTACAAAGTGCATAAATTCCTTTAGAAAAAAATTCTTTTGGTAGTCTGCGCAACCACTCATGCACCGTGTGGCGTACCTCTTCATCAGAACGGAACTTCTTTCCACCCATTGCTTCTTTCAGTGGTACAATCATATGGAAATCACTTGGGGCAAGGTCTGGTGAGTATGGTGGATGAGGAAGACACTCAAAATGCAGTCTGTGATTGTTGCAACTCTTGTACGGGCAGTGTGGGGTCTTGCATTGTCATGTTGCAAAAGGACACCTGATGACAGCAATCCACGTCGCTTTGATTTCATTGCAGGCCGATGATGATTTTTTAGGAGATCTGTGTATGATGCACTGGTGACAGTGGTACCTCTAGGCATGTAATGCTCCAAAATGGCGCCTTTTTAATCCCAAAAGAGAGTCAGCATAACCTTCCCTGCTGATGGATCTGTTTGAAACTTCTTTGGTTTTGGTGATGAGGAATGGCGCCATTCCTTGCTCGCTCTCTTCGTTTCCGGCTGGTGGAAGTGAACCCCGGTTTCGTCACCATTAACGATTCTTGCAAGGAAACCATCACCTTCTCGTTCGAAGCGCTGAAGAAGTTCTTCACAAGCATCAACACGTTCTCTCATTTCAGGAGTCAGTTGCCGTGGCACCCATCTTGCACACACTTTGTGAAACTGGAGCTCATCATGCACAATGTGGTGTGCTGAACCATGACAAATCTTTAAACATGCTGCAATGTCATTCAGTGTCACTCGTCGGTTTTCCATCACAATGGCTTCAACTGCTGCAATGTTCTGTGGAGTCACAAATCGTTGTGCCTGACCTGGACAAGGAGCATCTTCCACTGAAGTCACACCATTTGCAAACTTCCTACTCCATTCGTAGACTTGCTGCTGTGATAAACACGCATCACCGTACTGAACCTTCATTCTTCAATTAATTTCAATAGGTTTCACACCTTCACTACTCAAAAACCGAATAACAGAACGCTGTTCTTCGCTGGTGCAAGTCTCAAGTGGGGCAGCCATCTTTATACTGATACTGCGACGGTATTTGTGCATCTGCACTATGCTGCCACCTACATGCCGTTCTGCATGCTGCTTGTAGCACGCTTACCAACTTACAGGATATTGGCGCGAAATTTCGATTTTTTATTGCAATGGTAATCAATGGTACTCACCCTCGTAGATAGATTTTCCAACAATTTGTGTCTTACCTCAGATTATTCCATTTTACTTTTGCTGAAGTACCTTTGTGAGCTGGTGCATTATCAAATGAATCATGAATTTTTCATCCAGCAGTATTAGGGTGTTATCTTTGTGTGTGTGTGTGCGTGCGTGTGTGTGTGTGTGTGTGTGTTGTTGGATTCGCATCTCATACATAGTATCAGTTCCATGCAGAAAACTGGTAGGATCATTTTTAAAATAGTCCAAACATTCCTAAGAAATATATGTCTTTATTTCATTTTGGTTAGTATTTAACAAATTTGCCACCCATCTTGCAAGTAGCTTTCTTGTATTTAATTCTTGGTATAAAATGTGCCATGACCATTCTTCTGATACACCTTCAACCCAGCTATACCACAAAACTTTAGTCACTTATTGTCCAATACCGTATTTTGCATCTCTTGTTGATTTCATCTGTTTTCATAGCTTACTTCATGTCAGTCATCTTGAAGAGATGTACTACTATGTTCAAATTTAGCCATCCAATTCTCAACTGTGAAAAATGAAGGTGAAAATCCTTATAAACCTCCACCAGCTTTGGACTGTACTTCTGTCAGTGATAAACTATTCAAAAAAAATCCAGTTAATGTATCTCAGCAAGTCACATGCAATATTTTGCTTTAATAAGCCTAATAAAAAAATTATATATTACTTTAAAGTGCAAGTGACACTATGAGTAAGCACTGTGCTGTCTGTCACATATACATTAGTACAGATGATTGGTCCACCGACCGGGTTGAGGCATTGTGCAGCAACTGGGCCGAAGCCCTCAGACTGCCACCTCGACCACACCATTCTATCGTACTATTTCACTATATCCCCAACTCGGGATTGGGCTTTTCCGAATCACCTCTCTTAATGGTGGAAGGATCCACCTCATCAGCAGGGACGGTGAGGCATTTCGCTTTTCGCCACCCTGAAAGGTGCCCACGGGCAATGATGTGGACACAGCGCCGCCACGAGCCAGGCCTTAGACCCTTCATCGTCAGGTCGTATAGTGAGCCTGTTTTCTAGTCTCCCCTCCCCGCTGCCTGGCTCCAACCATGTCCCTTGAGACATGATGCGGTTGAAACCTGATGTTTTTTGTTGTGACACATGTACCAATATCACAGATAAAATAGCATTTAGGGCAATATCATTAGTGTGCCAGATCAAGTACTCTTCATCCTACTTTCATTTTTCTGTTGTTTACCATTTTTAGGCAAGAGTTGGTTAGAGGATTTGACAATGCCAGGGTGAATTGTCTACGAAGAATCGGATGATGTGGTTCGGCCTATTGATTTTTATCTGTTTTCATGATAAACATTTTCCAATTTCTTTCATCAATATAATTTCCTCCAACACTAATAATGAAATTTTTTCTTGGCAACAAGAACGTGCAGTACTGTATCACTCACTTCACAGAATTTTCTGTGGATAAATTTAGTTATTTCAAACTTGGAGCTAACTCTGTTCTAATTTGCTACAAAATCATTGACATTCGCTGTTGCAACCATGCCTGTGACTTCATTGGTAGGAAGTTACCCTCAAATTTCAATTTCTGAACCATTATTTAAAGTAGCAAATATACATGAAAAGTAGCATATATATTTTTTCAGATGATTTTTACAATTCTCAATTTTTAAACCCGAGCTGGATCACCTTCTGAAAAATGACCAGTTAGCGTATGAATATTGTTTTCTGTCCTTCCTAATAGGAAACATTTTAAAATTTTGTGTTGGCCTGTAGACATCAAAAAATTTCAATGTTTCATGTTCATAAATGCTGTCCTGCCGTCATACGTAGTAAGCAGTGGTTTATTATTTGTCTATCAAATACTATACTGTAGGATATATATGTAGAAAGATTTATCCTTCCTTATTTAATCATTAGTTTCTAAAAATTGATAGATGACAAGGCAGCAAAAGAAGCTATATAGTAAAACAAAAATTAAATTTAAGATAGGTGAAGGAAACCACAACTAATCAAAGATGATAGTAGGTAAGCATCAAATCATGAAAAATACATGCACAAACATGAAACATTTTTAATTATCAGACATACCTTTCTTTAGCTTTAGAATATGGTGGACACAGGGTGGGTGTTTTCAGCCAGTTGTTACAGTTTGTGGCAGTTGAGCAGGAGGAATGGAGGGCCATGATCAAAAATATAAAAAGAAAAGGACAGGGAGGTGGTGTAATGAGTTGAAAGCAACATACCAGAGCTATCAAAAGTTAGTAAATAACTCATAAAAAACATATCAGATAGAAAAAAGAAGCTGATAGGAAGTATTTTTAAATGACCTGCTTCTGTGTATGGATTAATACTTCGATTTCACTACTCCATCTAATGCAAATCATATGTTAAACAGTTTTTAAATCTTCTCTTCAATTTGTGTTTTGTTTGAGGAAAGAAACTCAAAGCTGTGATAGATGAAGGTGGCTATACCACCAAAACAATTATTACAGCTATACAGTTAGTTTAAAATGAGGGGAAGATGGACTCCCTGAATGTGACATTTATACGCTGGGAGCCTAAGAATATTTTATTTATTCTCAACACTGCGGAAAGCTTTATTCTTATACCATTAACTTTGTTTGACACTTCTTGCCTATGATAACAACAGAAGTGTGAGCTTTATGTAGTAGGCTAAGATAATATTTACAATAGCATTGTAATAGAATTTAGCCTTGAATTATATTGGATTGCCACATCAACCGTTACTTGCCAGCAGGATCTGGGGTGGAGATGGGAAAAAGGGGGGGGTCACTGTCAGTATGATTGCAATTTATTTACAAAAAAGAAAAAAATGTGTGTACATTTAACTAATGGTCTTTGCTGATTGTATCATCCTTGTTCTTAATGCACATCTGTTGTACCATTGTATTACCAACTTAGGTGCTGGCCTCCAGGTCATCCTAGGCTATTAATTACAGTCTCTGGTAACAAAGTATTAACAGCTGTAATCATAATAGCTTCCATAACAAGGTTCTCCCAGATACCCTTTACACAAGCCAAGATTTTGTATTCTTAGTTTTAAAAGTATGCCTCTTATTAATCATATGCTGCTATTACTGAGTTGTTTACTGCATGAAACACATTTCTAACATGTTCCATAATATACTGAGAAACACACTGTTGTGTGTAAACACTGCAACACCTTCCACTTTTGCACAGAATGCAGCAAGAGATTACAGAATCCCAAGCCATCATACACCCTGGTTAGTGTGTTTGTTACTGTGGAGTGGTTGTCTGAATGTGGTATCATGGCTATATTTGCTTAGTATTCTCCTTAGCCTGAATATTGCATCTCTCACAGAAATGGTAGAAAGGTATGTAACAGACAATTTTCATCACTTCTATCCATCTTGTGATGCACGTGAGCTGTCTGCACTGTTAAGAGCTTATCTGATTCATTTTTTAACTTTGGTTGTTTGTTCATGGTTTGTTGCTTTTCATTTTCATGCCACTAACAATTGCAATTGATGTTGAAGTTTTTTCCTTTGATGTTTGTCATCTTGCCACTATTGAATGAATTATCATAAATTTTGATTATTTTTGTATACTAAGTTAAACAACTTCCACTTGCCATGTGAGTTGCACCAAACTATTAATATGTAGTAACAGGTTAGTTTCAGTCAGTTTTATATAACAAGTGGATATATTACAAGACAAGGTTTTTTAATATTTAATATTCTGTAGGAGGAAGAGGCCTTGCTCAATGAAATGGAGGTGACAGGCCAAGCATTTGAAGACATGCAGGAACAGAATTCACGCCTGATACAGCAATTAAGAGAGAAAGACGATGCCAACTTCAAGCTCATGACAGAGCGCATAAAATCAAACCAGTTACACAAGTTAGCCCGGGAGGAGAAGGATGTTCTCAAAGAGCAGGTGAGGAATTAATTTGAGAACTGTCTCACTCTCTCAGAGCCCATTTAAAATGCAAATCATGTGTTTCATGTTATTTTAAATAGAACTTCCTTGCAAATACAATTCATTCATGTAATGTGTTAACATTTTTAATCTTGTGAGCACTGCAGACAAGCAATTAATGAAAAAATAATCTATTTGGCTACACCAACATTTTATCTTCGTCTTAAGCTATGCAACTTACAGCTTCTGAGTTTCACATGGAGCATTTATATGCATTGGTGGACCAAAAATTAAAAAAGAAATAAACATTTTCCATTTTTATGACATTTGTCCACACACCTCACCTTTCTGCTTTTAAGAAACTTTCCTTTTACTGTAAATATTACCTCCCTTTATACCAACATCCTTCTTTGTCAGGGCCTTAGTGCCCTGATTACTTCCTATAGTAACACTCCCTGCATGGTCTCCACAATACAGCTGTTGTTATTTACTTGGCTCATTTCATTGTTCAAAAATTCCTTTTCGCTGAACTCTATGGTTTGTTATTGGCTGCACAACCCACCCCTGTTGTAGCTGCCAGTCCTGACCCAGTAACCATACTGGTTAGAGGGGACCTACAGTTTTATATGAAATCTGAACCATGGAAGCATTCTGACTTACTTCACAATACACAGCAAGCTGTGCCAGAGGTTAAGGTAGGGCTAGGTCCTATGAAAATTCCCGATTTTTGGTTGCACAGTAGTGAAGATACTTAAAACAAAATTATTATATTTTTCTATCAAAATATTGTTCCACATCACTCACCATTTTTTTTTTTATCTATATTTAATTTCCATGTATAACAGTCACCAGAAAAATCCTTCCATTCTGTTATTTCTGTTTCAGTTGTACAGCATATTTTGGAAATGACTGATGTCTCACATGAAATATGTTCTCTCTCTCTCTCTCTCCTTTTTTCTATACAATCCTGCCTTTAACTGTACAAAATTATAGGTTTACTACCCCCACAAATGTAATTATTTTTCCTGCCCTTGCCATTTGCTGACTTTTAAGTCCAAGGAACCTGCAACCTTACAAAAATTTCTGGGGAGCCTTTGAGATTTCAGACAGAACTGTTTTTATGATTGTAATATTTTTAAACACTAGATATTAAAAATGCTTACAATTATGATTGTGTCATTGCAGAATATTGATTTGGTCACTGTAATTATGTTATCATTTCATAATTACTGACAAAGATTATTAAATGTTGCCCCTTTGAACCTTGTTTGTAGTTTTACGTATTCCCTTCTCCTCTACTTGAAAATTCAAAGTCTTCGAAAAACAATTTTTGACTAAATCACATTTGTTAACTTTTTTTATTTACTAATACTATACATCTTAATCTCTTTAGGTTTAAGAACAGTTTTCAGTCTTTTGTTACATGTAAATGAAAACTATTAAACTGAACCTGTTGTCTGTTTTGTCCTATGCAGTAGGCACATCATGTGAGGGAATGTTGTTCATTAGTTAAAATACTGCATTTTCTCAGGTGGCAACGCTGACATCACAAGTGGAGGCAACAAATGTGGTAGTACGGAAGTTAGAAGACAAGGAGCGCATCTTGCAGAACTCGCTAGCCACAGTTGAGAAAGAGCTGACACTTCGTCAACAGGCAATGGAAATGCACAAGCGGAAGGCGATTGAGAGTGCCCAGTCAGCTGCTGACTTGAAATTACATCTTGGTGAGGACCCTAGCAACAACATTTTTACATTTAAAATGTATAACTGGTTTAAAAAGTTTATTTTTCTCTGTTTGTCTAATAGTATAAATATACAAAAAAGAGGTAACAACATTTTCCCTACTGGGATTGGTATACATAAATGGTAACAATATGTAAAGGAACTGAAGTTCTTAATAAAAAGCAAATAGGAAAAATGCTGATAAATTCACCATCAAAACTTGATTTAGAAAATTCAAGCTCCTTAAATTTTCGATAACCGAAATAAAATAAATACAAAAGAAAAATATATATTAAAATTAAATTAAGTGAATTTAATTATTACACTAGTGCACTTGCTTCGGTGGCAGTCTCCCTATTCATCTAATTACACTTTTCTTAGTATGTATTATTATCTTATATCCTTTCAGAGTTAAAATTTCTCCCCCGTTTACTTTTGCGATTTACGAATTTTAATTTTGAATTCCATCAGCGTTTTTGGTAAATTATTTATTACCAGTCCCTGACACCCTTACCCACAAAAGATTTTCCCACTCCTTATGCATAAAATTGAGTGCCAGCTTATGCCCATAGTCACCTTTTCCCATCCATATACTTCTCCTGATTCTTTGACCAATATCCTTCCAAGCCCCATCACCAACATACACCTTGTACACTCCCAGCACTCTCTTCACCCTCCTCCTATCTTCCAGCTCCTTTATCATACCAGCTTCTGAGTGGGTCCTGCCATAATTTCCACAAACAAATATAGCCACTCTACTTTGGACACCCTCCGCCTCCTGTATTTTACCCCCAAAATGTGGGCCCCAAACTACACCACCATATTCAAGCAAATTTTGTAACCCAATTCTTTAAAGATTTTGTAACATTTTCCTGACACCTGCCCAATGTGTCCTGCCCAGTCCAAAAAATATCTGAGCTTCCTTCATATTTTCCTGCTGTCTCATCAGGCTGGTAACATCCTTCAAAGTAGTCCCCATTTGATTGAAGAATACACTGGAACTTGTTGTTTGGTATCACCTTTAGAGCGTTCGTCGTATTAGTTTCGAGTGTTTCTTTGTCATCAAATCAGTGTCCTTTGAGCAGTATTTTTAATCTTGGGAACAGCCACAGGTCGCTGGGGAATGTGTAAGAATTGTTCGGAGGCTGACAGAGCTGTACAACTTTGTCAAATATTGCTGTACAAGGTTCGATGCATGCACTGGTGTGTTATCGTGATGAAGACTGTCATTTTTCTTCAGAATCATAACCATAAACCCACAATTCATCATAAGTTATAATCTTTTTGAGCAGATTTTCATCATTATCAACCACTTCCAAATTGTCCTCAGCGATTTGAAGGTGAAGGTTTTTCCGCTCCACTGTTTGTAATTTTGGAATTAATTTCGTACACACGTGAACCATTTGCAAATTTTCAGTTACAATCTTCCAAACACTAGTTTTTAATTTTCCAATATCACATTCTAGCTCTCGCACAGTCAACTGACGAACTTCATTGATCGCAAGTCATGCGCATTCGATATTATCCGGTGTTTTTGTCGTCAAAGGCCATGCAGAGCATCGGTTACTATCAACAGATGTGAGGCCATCTTTGAACCTTTTACTCTTTTATTTGTGCTTTGCTCATACACTCATCCCTAAATGCTCTCTTCATCATTTTGAAGGTCTTTGCGCAACTCTTTCCGAGTTTAAAGCCAAATTTAATGCAAATTCATTTCTCCGATCTTTCAGTCATTTTTTACAGAGCAAAATGCGAAAAACATACAAAACACCGTGTAAACAAATGCACGTTGTATTTGAAGTAAAACATCCCAGTGACAACTGCAGCATCTAGGATATTCGTGAAGCTTTACTGTTAACACTCATACCCAGCATATGGCACAAAAATTGTCAGGAGCAAAGATATGAAGGAAGGTCGGATACTTTTGAGGCACACCTTGTATTATCAAACATTATGCCTAGATATTAACACTTCATTCCTTCAACAACCAATTCTGTGGCTTCTGTAATCATAAACAACCTTTAGTTTTTTTACCTGTGTACCTAATTAGCTGACTCTTCTTGGCATTTATCTTTATTCCATCTTGACCTGCCCAGTTAAATGTTTTATCTATGTCACCCTGCAGCTGTTTAGTCTTCTCCCATTTTTATCCTATTATATACAATAATAATGTAATCTCCAAACAACCTAAATTGTGACTGTAAACCATCAACACAATCTTTCATTAGAATGATGAATAGCAGTGTTCCCAGTACACTACCCTGTCACTCTCCCATATTCACCTCCAACTCTTTTGATAGTACATTTCCTACTCTAATGCATTGCTTTGCTTTAAGAATTCCTCTACCCAGAAATTCACTTTTTCATCTACTCCAATAGTTTTCAACTTATTTAATGCTAGACATTGTCAAATAGTAAAATGTGGTTCCTGAAGGTGAAAAGGAAGGAAGGGATTCATAGGAGAAATTAGGTTTAAGGAGGGGTGAAAGAAAGAAAGAAGTAGAGGAGACCATCTGACATGTTAAGAACAGATTTCGATCTCCTCCTTATATGTTGACGGGTACACAGCATGTATGTCTGTGGTACAGTCATTTCTCAAAATCCTCCCTAGTTTTTTAGATATTCACTTGCAAATAAACAAAAAAATTTAAATGTCATGTATATATTATATTATTGTCCCATGTTATCAAATTGCAGTGTGGTCTATGCGATAGGGTGTTAGTTTCATAATTTTCTGAACCCAGTTCAAATCCATGGAGAATCAAATATTTTTATTTATTTTTATCTTCAGAAATTGTCAAGCTTGATCTTTTTTATTTTGTTTCAAATCATTTACATACTTTTATTGCACGAAATAATATTTAAAACAAATCATATTAACTACAATTTAGTGTTTTTTTCCTGAAAATCTTTTTTTATTATTATTATTATGAACTCAGGGGTCTACCGACAGATTGTCTTTTCACAACACAAATTGGCTGCACACCCTTGAAAACTTCATTGCAATCACATGTCAGGAAAGTCTCCATTCTTACTTTTTTTTCACTTTTTGTTAATAAGTTTATTGTTTCGGTGCATTTTCAATTGGAATAGTTACTAACATTTTATTTATTTCATCTTCATCGTTACTTTACTTGTATATCATCAAGAGGTATTTTAAACAAAATACGTAGCATTGGGAAGATAGTTTTTTCTTTCTTTTTTCTACACTTGATTTGTTCCGAGATCGATTGTGTGTAAATGGTTGAAAATAAAATAGTAGGCCTATCTGTGACAAAAAATGGACCTCAGCAAGGAAATGGAAGAACAAGTGACAAATGTTTATAAACATCACAAAATTCTTGTGTCATTTATTTATTTATCGTATGGCTATTCTTGTGTCAGATTCCAGTTTACTAGCAGATTCACCTCCTGACTTAATTTCATTGGGTATAGGCGAGGCATATTAGGAAGCCATTGTTGATATATGGGCTGTTTGGTGTATCTGTTATAAGCAATGTGGTTTGTTTTAAATTTTATTTTGTGCAGTAAAAGTGTGTAAATGAAGTTTTAACAAAATAAATAAGTCAAGCTTGACAATTTCTGAAGATAAAAATAATTGATGCTGTAAGGATTTGAACTCGGGTCGGAAAATTATGAAACCATCACCCTATCACATAGACCACTCTGCCATTTGATAACATGGGACAATTATTTCCTGTATACTCAACATTTAAATTTTTTGTTTATTTGCATGCTAATATCTCAAAAACTAGGGCGCATTTTGAGAAACAACTATACCACAGGCGTATATGCTGTGTACCCTTCAACATATATGGAGGAGATCAAAATCCGTTCTTAATGTGTCTGATGGTCTCCAAGTTAGATTAAGATCACTTACATCTTTTTATCTAATATGTACTGGTGGATTGGATCATCTCACTTGGGTGAACTCTGATAAAACAAGTTGCAAAACAAGGATTTAAGCCGACGTGCCAGAAAAGAATGGTCAGGAGTTTGGTTGAATACCATTTGCCTGTGACCATTCATCCTGTTGGATTATTTATTAATAATCAGACCGATGTATTGATTGGTACATTTTTCTAATTTTGACATTTGATCACCAACGACATTCCCTAATAGAGTATCTTCCATTAGGAGTAATTCTAAGAGTGGGGATGTGGGTCATACAATGAGGAATCAACCAAAATATTTCTATGGTTAGATTATCGTTGCTTCCCCCACCACCTCCAACGGTCTATTGCGTTCTATGAGTGGCTGTGTCGAACGCAAGTCTTGCGCAAGCCCAACCACCTACCTCTGTTAACTTGAAAATGGGGTTTTCACATGAAATATTGTATTTTCTTTGTTTCTGTTGCTGCTGCCCTCCTCCCTTCAACTTTGGTGAGTGTTGGGTGTATTTTACTTGTCCTTTCTATGAAAATATTTCTTTTAATTATTATGTTGTGGAATTCAACTTTGATGGTTGATGGGTTTTTTTTTTGTGATCTTTGGTTTGATCCCACTCGGATTGCATTTCCATTGTTATGGTCAAGTATTTGTGTAGTCACAGTTTCCACCATTTGTTCTATGAAGATATAAAAGTCTTGAGCTTTTGTTCATGAGTGAAGCATGAATTTCTCGTGTGGGTGTTGAGTGAGCTGTAACACTCAAAACTCGTATTTTGGAGGAGATAGGTTTAAATCCCCGTTCGGCATCCTTTGGTTTTTCATGGTTTCATGAAATCAGGAAAATTCCAGGATGGTTCCTTCAGAAGCCTTGACTGAATTCCTTCCCCCCTCCCCCTAAAAAAGTTCTTTTCCAGCCTTGAATAACCTTGTCAGTACTGAGGCATAAAACCATTAGGAAAAAAAAAGTCTCTTGTACTACACACTAGTATTTTCTTCAGATTTCTGTATTTTGCAAATATCCAATTTTCTGTGTAATAATAAATTGGCATTTTTGTTTTTCATGACTAAATTTGGGTCAAGTGAAAACTGGAGAACCTTAGTTACGACCATAATATTTTCTAAGTAATAAAATATTTAACATGTTTTATGTCAGTGAAATGCACTATATTTACTTTTCAGTTAGCGAAACTTATTATATAATACATATTGTTGTTTTTATTTAACGCATTGTTGTTTCAGAAAAGTATCATGCACAGATGAAAGAAGCACAACAGGTGGTGGCAGAAAAGACAAGTTCTTTGGAGGCAGAAGCATATAAAACAAAAAGACTGCAGGTAACTAAATATTCTAAATAACCTTTTAATCAAATGCTATGGCATTAGAATTTTTCAATATTAAAATTTTACACATAATATACCTTTTTCACCACATACGTTGCACTGTTTGTTACAAGTTTGCCAAATAGACAAATAAGATATATGAAAATTAAAACAAGTATTACAATAATTCTCAAAATATTAATTGCAGATTACCTTTATTTCTCTTTTGAGACATTAACTCTGAATCCAGTGTTATTAAGAATACAAGTATGCCAGTCAAGACAAACAGTTCGAAATTACCATTACAGTATACCTGTCATAAACGCTTACTCAATTCAAAATGTATAACTATATTTATGAAAAGATATGTATACAGAATAACCACAACTTATCACAGTAGAAAGCAGGATGACATAGCACAGACACAGATACACAAACTGAGTGCAGAAATTTTTGGTTTTATTTCCTTTCATTGACAACATAGTGAGGTAACTACATGATGATGGCAGCAACCAACTGGAGACTCAGATCTTTACTTGTCGGCTCATGGTAAAATGAACATGTGAGAAGTGTTGGTGGGGCTGATAAGCATAAACCCAAACATTCTAAGATTGGAAATACTGATTGTTATCTTGAGTTAAAACCTGGTGATCGTCTGTTACCCAGTTTGTACTTTACTCTGTAGGGAGTTTAGAGAAGATGCTTCTTTTTTGGGGGATTTTGATAGTACATATGGCAAACCAAGGATTAAATTTGTTGGTACCACATGTGGCAGCATTAAAATATACTGGATATTTTGGATTCCTGGTGAGTACTGTCTGTCGGTGGCCATTCACTCTTATATCTAGGGAATTGGTGGTCAAACTGATGGAAGCTGGACAATTGTTGGAGGTTAGCTGACATCTTGCACGGGAGCTTTCAGAAGCTGCATGTTCTATGATGGGCAATCTTTCTCTGGTTACTGTAGTAGTGAAGATAGTAAAGGCATGGTGCAAATTTTGCAGCCTGTTCTGTTGCATGGAAAAGAGCCTTCAGGCTATCTGGTACGGCGGGGAAGGCCATGTTTATGGACTGGCAGTTGTATGAGGTTTAGGGGAACCACTGAAGCATGTTGTAGAAAGAGCAGGGAGGATTAGGACAGGATAGATCTCATTTCCAGGCAGGGTTGAAGGAAATCATAATCTTGCCGAAGAGTTTGGTTGATGATCAGTGGCCTCCCAATAGCTTCCCTAACACATGATACCTCACCATTCTGGCCCTCCTAGTGCTAAACAAATATTTTTTCTCTTTCAAAGGAAATCTTTATACCACAAGATTTGTGACATCATTATATGTCTCATGTGACCTCCTTCTAAACACAACTCTTTCTAGGTATCCTGGAACAGTGTTTTAGGATAAATTCCCTCTAAAACATCTCATGGGTCTCAGATTCATAAATAAAATTTTAATGCTCTGAACCCATAGACAAAATTACTTTTTCTTCTTCCTCAGCACTCCCTATGCTTTCAACATTCTGATCTTTACATGGGCCTAATCTCACATTCAGGTCACTTTCCTGAATTTGGATTTGTCCCTTTCTAACAGCCACCTTAGCTCCTCCTCTCTAACCCTACCAATCACAATTTTGACAGGTGCCACTTTTACTATAATAAACACTCCTTCCAATATAGTTCTGGTATTCATAGGAGTCGTATATACTCCAACTATCAGGCCTGCATTCAGTATTCCAGCAACATCTCCCAGACTCTGATATCTCTCACTACCCACTGAATTTAGTACACAGACAACTTTTGCATGGCATATCACAATCTGCACATTCTATCAACTGCCCTAACCCCTCAAAAACCATTCAAAGACCAAATCTTTCGGCAGGGATATGATTTCATTCAACCCTGCCTGGAAATGAGATCCACCCTGCTCCTCCTGTGACAAGCTTCAGTAGACCTTCTAACTTAAACCAACTCCCAGTCCATAAACATGGTCTTCCCAGTCCTACTAGAGGGCCCCAAGGCTCTATCCCACGCAGAATATACTTCATACACCATGCCTCTCCCACCTTCACCAACCCAGTCACCAGGGAAGATTCCCCTCTTCCGAAACCTCCCATGCAGTGCAGTATTGTCTGGCTTCCTATATAGATTTGACCATCAATCCTCTAGACATGGCCACTGTCAGTAGGTATTCACCAAGAATCCAAACCATCCAGTGTCTCTTCATGCCACCATACATAGCACCAACAGTTTTAAGCCTTGCTTCACTATCTGTACTATCAGAGTACTCTCTGACAGAAGCAGCTTCTCTGAATTCAGAAAGTGGGATCTGGTGTAACAGTATAAACTGGGTATAAGATAGTCAGTGGATCTTAACATAACACCCAGTTTTTCCTTCTTTTTCACCCAATCCTCAACCCCCTCTATCTTTTCCCACATGAAGCACTTTCACCTAGAGATGATCCCTTTGGCGAAAAGAATGTAGAAGCTGTCAATCAACTTATCCCATCTCTGAGTGCAACAAAAAGAAACCGCTGGATCAAGATATTAGAAGAGCTGGGCCTGACAAGAGATAGTCACAATGCATGGAGACTTCTAAAATGTCTCAACAGTGATTCATTGAAGATCACTGTACATTCCAACATCAAACCAAATTGCACATCAGCTGCTCATCAACGGGAAGCAAATTCACAAAAGAAAAAGCACAGAAACATTCAGGAAAAGATGAACAACCTCACTGAGCCCTTTAGTATGTCAGTGCTGGAAAAGATTATTCATGAGTGCAAAACACGGAAGTCGGCAGGCCTTTATTACATACGATCAGAACAAATGTATGAACACATATCAAATTCCGAAGGTGTGGCAGAGGACGAGAGTCATTGCCCTGCTGATACCTGGAAAAGAAGGGAACAGTCCCAAAGATTTTAGATCTTGTGTCATCTCTACAAAATATTTGAACAAGTAATTCTGAATCGTATCCAGCCTGTGGTTGATCCAAACTTATACCACAGCAAGTTGGCTTTCGTCCTGGTAAAAGTTGTACTTGGCAACTGCTAAACCTAACACTTTTTATAGAGGATGGATTTGAGACCAGTAGGGCCATGGGCTTAGTCTTTGTGGACCTGTCAGCACCATATGATACTGTTAACCACCAACTACTTCCTGACAAGGTCTACAATCTGACAAAGACCACCAGATTAACCAAACTCATTGCTACTCTTCTCCAGAACTGTAGGTTTTTTTGTTGACTTTCAAGGACAGCGCAACCGATGGAGTGTGCAAAAGAATGGTCTACCTCAAGGTAATGTGCTGGCCCCAATCTTTTTCAACATTTATGCAAACGATTAGCCATTACATCCAGCTACCAGGAGCTTCGTGTACGCTGATGATCTTGCCCTAGCCTCACAGAGCAAAAAGCTTGAAGTTGTAGAAAGAAATTTGTCTGCTGCTCTTGAAGACCTATCAAGCTATTATAGGGAAAATCATTTAAGACCTAAACCTTCAAAAACTGAAGTGTGTACCTTTCACCGAATAAACAGGAAAGCTCAGCATAAATTGAAATTAATGTGGTCGGGTACCGAACTGCAGACAAGTAACTCCACAAAATATCTGGGAGTGACACTCTACAGAACCCTCACATAAAAGAAGTACTGCATAAATTGCAAAATGAAGATATCTACAAGAAACAACTTACTACACAAATTAGTTGGATCACAGTGGGGCAGTTGACCACAAACTATATGTACATCAGCAATAACCCTTTGTTACTCTGTTACAGAATACACATGCCCAGTTTGCTACTCATCATCTCACACCAAACAGGTGGATGTAGCCCTCAATAACACCTGTAGACTAGTGACAGGCTGCCTAAAGCCTACACCAGTTGACAGGCTTTACCAGCTTTCGGGGATTGCACCACCGAATATCTGAAGAGAAGTGGCTGCGAACAAGGAGAGGACAAAAGTGGAACAAGAAAGTGCTCATCCACTGCATGGCCACATACCAACAGCCCAGAGACTCATATCCAGGAAAAGCTTCCTGAGATTATCACGGGAACTAATTGGGTCACCTGAAAAGGCAAGAGTACAGTTGTGGAAAATGAAGGTCCCTAACATCTCGGGAGCACTGACAGTCGCAGACCACTTGCCACCTGGTCACACAGAGTACTAGAACGTTTGGCGATCCTTAAATCGATTGCAGGTCCAAGGAAAACCTAGTGAAATGGGGTTATACTGATTCTACCAGTATCAAGTGCGAATGTGGTGAGGTGCAAACCATGATCCATATGCTCGAGTGCCCTATGTACGCATCATCGTGCAACAAAGATAAACTGTTTCAAACTACACAGAGTACACTTGAGGTTGCGAAGTAATGGCCTAAATGTGTTTAAAATTGTTAATTTGCACAATGTTTTAACTGTGTATTTAACCCTTTAACTGCTACGGTTCGCCCGGCCGAGCTCTCGCTGAGTGCTCCTTTGTTTACGCCTGCGCTGGAATGCCGCATTCGACCGGACCGCTGTGTACTGAATATGTCTGGAGCGTTGTGTGTGACGTTCTTCTGCTGTCGCTCTGCGATTTGAAACCCCAGATACAAAATAAATGCTGTTAATATAACATCTAAAGTTTTTCAGTTTAATGCTCCTCTAAAAGTGAATGTCTGCGTAAGCAAACATGCGTGCTTCATATACTAAATAGATATTACAGCAACTGAAATGTTTTTTGTATGTGAGCGTAGTAATTTATCTGGAGAGAATACCTTTCCAAATACCTTTCACAAAATCTGCACATATTTTCCAATCTTTTTGACCGGACTATGGACCGCCACTGGCAAGTTAAAAATATGTTTTTATATTTTGTTTAGTTTTAGAGGTGTATAAATATAATATAATTATTACTCCGCAGTTACTCATGGTTATTTATTCTTTTTGTGTGATAAGCCTTGAAAAATGTTGTAACACACAGTGGTACATTACATGTTCTGCATTGGTTTCTCGACGCAATTTCTGTTTCAAACATACAGCGCATATACGCATTAGCGTGCTCTTTTTTGAATTTTCAATATGAATGACATTTGGAAAATGTCTCCCAGTAAATCCTTGACGATATTCTTTATCAGAGCGTCTTCCATTTCTGGGTTCGTTCTTGGTATATGCTTCAACAAGGGGCGTCCATAAATTACGTGAGGTGAAATGGGGGGGGGGGGGGTCCAGCGCAATCTCACCAAGGGTGAGAGGGAGGTCTTGTTGGACTGTAGAGCTAAAAAAAAAGGTCTTCAAATGACGCGAAAGTAGATTTTAGGGGGGTATTTCCTCGAAAAGTGCAGCTTTGGAAGGTTGACACCTAAAAAAATAAAGGTCTCAAAAAGTTGAGGGCAATTTCTAGGAGCGGAAGGGGGGGGGGGTCTCACGCGAACCAGGTCTCAGAAGAGGGGGGGGGGGGGGTCCAGAAATCCGGAAAAACACCTCACGTATTGTATGGATGCCCCTTACCAGAGACAGATGAAACTCTGCAACTGGCATTTTTCGTCCGGTTACTACTCTGCGAAGAGCGTGAGCATTTAAAATGCAGTATTTGAGAATGAGGAAAAAGAACTTTTTATACCACTTCATAGCGAAAATATAGTGTGAACTGATTTTCGCGTATCTGTAGGTCTCATCATCAATAGATATATTAACTTCTGTTAGAAATATCAGAAAAAATGACAAACTGCTGGAATGTTAACCTAATCCACACTTGTATCTCGCAGCTTAATCGTCAAGCGCATGCGGTCAAACGTGTCATTAAAGCATTCTCTTATTCCACACATTTCGCTCTCACTATCTGTAGCTTCAAATTCTGAAGAATTTCACTTGTGGAGACAAATGGTCATTTTCCACTAGCTGATGTACACGGCTTAGTACTATTACTTCGAGATCCTGTCGAAGGGTCATCACTGTGATCCATATCAATGACATCATATTCATTGTCGCTTCTAGTAAGAATCTCCATGATTTCTTCCACTGTACAAACTCGACGGCGTGCCATTTTCTCAGCGAAAACTAAAAGGAAAAGAGAAACACAAATTAGATCGCAGCTGCCAACGCTCAAGGGTCGAATAAGGAAAACAACTAACCACCCTGGGTGGAAATATGGCTACATGACGAGGCCTCTAAGAGGCTTGCGCGTTAATGCGCGCAGAGCACACAGGGACCCGTGTGGCTGGACGTGTATACACGTCCAGAGCACAGACAGGGCGGCAAGGCGGCGCGTGTATACACGTCTGGAGCACAGACAGGGTGGCGAGGGTGTGCGTGTATACACGTCTAGAGCAGTCAAAGGGTTAATGTTTATGGTTCAAGAATAATAATAACCAGAACTGAATTTTAACTGGTATGTACTATTTTTTAGTTTTTATTTAAGTCTTTTTATATGTATACAGGAATTTTACTGGGCTTTGTTTTCTGCCAGCTAGTTCCACCTGCCCGATACCTGGGTCTTGTTCCAACGATGTGGTTTCCAAATTTACAATGCTGAAGTTTATGCTTTTCAGCTACCCACACTACTTGCCATGTTCATTTTCCCTCACAACAAGCTGCCAATGAACAGTCTGAATCTCCAGTTATCTGCCGGCCACTATCATGTAGCTACCTCACTTTATTATTAATTAAGGGATATTAACTTAAAAATTTCAGTGCCCAATGTGTGTATTTGTCTGACCATGTTTGTACGCTTCCTGTCCTCGGCTGTGGTAAGCAGTGATGATTCTCCTATCAATATTTTTTATTTGTCCTTTTCTCTAGCACCTAGTATGTTCCTACAAGCCATTGAAAATTTAATTTTTAATTCATTTAGGAGGAGATAGCTCAATACCGCCGTAAGGCAGAAAGGATGAGAAAGATCGAGATGGCTGGTACACTGGACGAAGTGATGCTAGAGGAGATCCGGGAGTACAAGGAGACTCTGACTTGCCCCTCATGCAAGGTGAAACGAAAGGATGCAGTACTCAGCAAGTGTTTCCACGTTTTCTGCTGGGATTGCCTTCGCACACGTTATGAGACGCGGCAGCGCAAGTGTCCCAAGTGCAATGCAGCCTTTGGTGCCAATGACTACCATCGCTTGTATCTGTCTACATAAATTAGTCATGATGGCTAAAGGATTACCTGTAAGGGTGAAAAGGTTCATATGCTCACTCGGCAAGGAACGGCATATTAAATAGTGTTACATCAGCATCAGTTTCTTTGTTACTTCAATTTAAAATGTTCTGCATTGTGCTTCTTTAATGTTAACATGTTGTTTTAGGAGGGTGAAAGAAACCATCACAACCATTGGGGTGTGTTCATTTTCTGATGCAGGTTTTACCAAAAAATAAAAACAAAATCTTATTCATTTCACGCGTAATCAGCCATCAGAATTATCGAGTGGCACTTAGTCTCTTGATCTTTATTGCCACAGCTGCTGATGATGACGTGAATAGTAACAAATATTTTCACTTGAAATGTTGGTGAAAAGGATTGATGTTAGAGTTATGTTATGTAACAGCTCAAATGGGAGATAGTGGAGGGGGTGGAGGTTATGAGGCAAACTTTGTGACTACATATTCTTAGCTCCTTTTATAGCTTTAATTCGAGATAGTGAAAAAAATCACTGCTATTCGTTTAGTTAAAAGTGTACAGTAATAGTGATTTTTGTGTATGAGGGTGAATGTGTAAATACATGAAAGAAATAATAAACTGCAATTTACAGATGAAAATACATGATTTCCTTATTCTAAACCAGCAGCATTTGAAGAAGCTTCAGTCATTGCAACCCAGTACATCTAGTTCTGAGGGTCAGTATGCAACAAAAATATGAAACTATCACAACTGACAGAATTTAAAGCTGTTAGAACAGTCTTATGGTAAAATCTTTGAAAAATGGTATTCCAGTATCATTATTGTAACTAACTGACAAGGAGTGTGTCAGATATGTACTTAACAGATTTTATTCAGGGTTGCTCTTCAACATAAACCCTGTAAAGTTGTATAAATGGATGTGCCATATTTTGTGAGAAAAATTAATTTCCCTAAATTGCCGTTTCCACCCAAGGTTCTAGTATTTAGAGTGTAACTCCTATTGCAAGCACTGTTGGTTAGTGCAATGTCTCAAAAATACATTTAGGTGTTGATAGTATGGTGAAACATTTATAAGAGCAGGTTCTGCTTGAATAATTGATTTTTGTGGTGGGCAGATTGATTTGATCAGGTTTGACTCAATATAGATTCCAGTAGCAGGCCCTCCAAAACTTTGAATTTATACCTCCCAAGTGATGGCAGTGTTCAACCTTTCCTCAGTGAAGTATAAAATCTCGATGACAAAAAAATCCAGTGTTATTCCAACAAAACTGAGAATTCCTGATGTCTTACAAATTCAGGTTGTGTGCTGATCCATGACCAGCTCTCTGCACGTTTTTTCTATGATATGCCTGAAACTCTATAGTCTTGAATGCTCATAGATGCATTTTGTTGAAAGTGAAAGATGTATCCTTCAATAGAAGCACAAAAGATAAATTCAGTAGTCATATAATGGCTAGTTTTATTCAGATCTGTTGTAGAAATCAGTTTTGCTTTTATGGTATATATGTGATTCGGCTGAAGTTGTAAGGAAATATATCCCTAAAACATCACTGAAAACTAGAATAATTAACAGAGAAATAAAATATTTGTTATTCCTACACTTCTATTGCTTTAAAAGTGTTTTGAACTAACAATGAAAAGTTTGGTTAATTTTAATATACATAATAATTCTTCTTCTGATCCCAATCCATTCCAGATGTCGGCAACCATCTTGGCTGTTTTGTCTCTGCTGGTTGATGCTCGGATTAACTCCGTAGTTGTCTTGGAGGTCCATGTTCTCAGATTTTTTAACCACGAAATTCTTCTTCTACCAGCACTTCTCTTTCCTGGTATTTTCCCCTGGAGAATAAACTGCAGGAGCTCATAACGGCTATTATTCCTTATGATATGGCCGAGGTACCGAAGCTTTCGTGTTTTTACGGTGGTCAATATTTCGATATCTTTTTTCATTTTGTGGAGCTCTTCAGCATTTGTTGTGTGGTCTGTCCATGATATTCTCAACATTCTTCGATATAGCCACATTTCAAAAGCTTCTAACCTTTTACTGATAGTTTCTGTTAATGTCCACGTTTCAATGCCATACAGGAGGACAGAGAACACACAGCAGCACAGGAATCTCATTTTCATGGTAATCAATAAATTACGACTTTTAAAAAGGTTATTCATTTTATTGAAAGTAGGCTTTACCAATATGTGACCTTACTTCATCAGATGAATCCCATTGGTTATTTACTGTGGTGCCAAGATACTTATACCTTGATACACATTCAGTGGTCTTCTGGTTAATCATAATATGGCATTGGGAGTTGTTGTTTTTGCCAATTACCATTACTTTTGTCTTATTTATATTAATGTCAAGTCCCTATTTGTGGCTGCTTTCTGACACTCTATCTATCAGATATTGTAAACTTTCCTGACTGTCTGCAAAAATGACTGTGTCATATGCATAGCGAATGTTTATCCAGTTTCCATTCAACAGCACTCCCATCTCCACATCACTCAATGCCTCCCTAAAGATATACTCTGAGTAGATATTAAATAATAAGGGGGCCAGGCTACAACCTTGTCTTACACCATGAAGAATTTTTACTTCATCGGTATTTTCTCCCTTCAGTCTTACATGAGCAGACTGGTTCCAGTACAGGTTAACAGTAATTCTCAGGCCTTTGTCATCCAAGCCAATACTTTTTAAAATTTCTAGACGCTTGACCCTATCAAAGGCCTTCTGATAATCTATAAAACAAGCATAGACATCACAATTTATATCTCTGCAGCATTGAAATAGTACTTGGATGCTAAACAGAGCTTCTCGTGTTCCCACTGCATTTCTGAATCCAAACTGTGTAGGTGATACATATTCTTCACAGAGCTTATATATCCTTTGGTGAATAACCTTCAGAAAGAGTTTTAATGTGTGGCTCATAAGGCTTATCGTTCTGTAGTCATCACATGACTTAGCTCCGTTTTTTTTTTTTTTTTTTTTTTTTTTTTTTTTTTTTTTTTTTTTGGTTCAATGTAATAAATTCTGATTTGAGCCAATCTTGAGGAATACTGCCAGAGTTGTAGACTCAAGCAGTTCAAAAATTCTGCATTTATCTTGTCAGGGCCTGGAGTTTTATCGTCTTTCATTGCTTTTATTGCAGCTTGAAGTTCAGTCAGTAAAATGCTTGGACCTGAGAATAATCAACAATTTAATGGAATTGTTATTCCAATAAATGATGTAAATCAATTAATTGATGAATTATGATTTGATGGATCAAATCTGTAAAATAAACTAGTTCATTAGTTTTTCTTCATACATCTTTGACTATTGTGTGTTTCAAGGGTTGGTACCTTCTGACTGAAAAATGGTACCCTTATGAATTCACTCATTCGTCTATCCAGCTGCCACATTGTTTAATTTGAAAATTTTCAATTCTCACTAACCTTAGCACAACAATAACTTATAGCTTTGCATAATCATGGAAGAGTAAATAATTAGAGTGGGTTAAGAAGGGAACTGAAGAAAATATTTCATTTAAATAATATGCATGGATATCAAATGCCTGCCGACAAGCTGCAGAACCTCAAAATGTTTGGATTTTACATTTTACTAGCTGACCCGGCAATGCTTCACTATTGCTGGACTTGAGTAGGCACATAGATTAAATGAAAAAATATTTACATGTAAATTTTAAACTGCTGTTTCATTCATTTTCAGTTGGAAAGGGTGAGAGGGGATGCGCTTTGGAAAACATATGCAGGCAGTATTTTTCTGTTTGTTTCAAAGTATAAGTGTGCAAATTCCCATTGAAATCTGATGAAATATGTGGTTTTGTCTAAATTATGGGGAGGAGGGGTGGGTTTTTTAATATTTTTTTTCACAGGAACCATTTTCGACATCCCCTTGACAATTCACCATAGCTTCGCCGTAATCGGACGAACGGTTTGCAGGTTTGTTTAAATTATGGGGTGTTATGGGGAAGAGGGGGTAATTAAGGTGGTGGAAAGAGAGGAGAGGGATTGGGTTTTTGTGAAATTAATGTGTACAGTATTTCTCTCTCTTTTTAAAAGTATAAGTGTACAAATTCTTATCTAAATTGGATAAAAAATGTGGTTTGCCTAAATTATGGGATAAAAAACGTAATGGGGGGTGGAAAGGGGGAGAGGGGATGAATATTCGGAAACCATATGTTGGCAGTATTTTTCTGTTTGTTTTAAAGTATAAGCGTACAAATTCCTATCTAAATCGGATAAAAAATGTGGTATTGCCTAAATTATGGGGTGAAAAAATTATGGGGGTGGAAAGGGGGCGAGGGGATTAATATTCGGAAACCGTATGTAGGCAGTATTTTTATGTTTGTTTTAAAGTAAAAGTGTACAAATTCCTATCTAAATCGGATAAAAAATGTGGTTTTGCCTAAATTATGGGGAATAGGGGTGACTTTTTGGAATTTTTTTTCACAGGAACCTTCGCAGGCGCACTCCCGAAAACTCTCCAAAGTTTCATTGCAATCTGATAAATGGTATAGGAATGCACAAACATTGATTTTTATATATAAGACTAGCTGACCCTGCAATGCTTCACTATTGCTGGACTTGAGTAGGCACATAGATTAAATGAAAAAATATTTACGTATAAATTTTAAACTGCTGTTTCATTCATTTTCAGTTGGAAAGGGTGAGAGGGGATGCACTTTGGAAATCATATGGAGGCAGTATTTTTCTGTTTGTTTTAAAGTATAAGTGTACAAATTCTTATCTAAATCGGATAAAAAAATGTGCTTTGCCTAAAGTATGGGGTGAAAACGTAATGGGGTTGGAAAGGGGGAGAGGGGATGAATATTCGGAAACCATACGTAGGCAATATTTTTCTGTTTGTTTTAAAGTATAAGTGTACAAATTCTTATCTAAATCGGATAAAAAATGTGGTTTGCCTAAATTATAGGGTAAAAACGTAATGGGGTTGGAAAGGGGGAGAGGGGATGAATATTCGGAAACCATACGTAGGCAGTATTTTTCTGTTTGTTTTAAAGTTTAAGTGTACAAATTCTTATCTAAATCGGATAAAAAAATGTGGTTTGCCTAAATTATAGGGTGAAAACGTAATGGGGTTGGAAAGGGGGAGAGGGGATGAATATTCGGAAACCATACGTAGGAAGTATTTTTCTGTTTGTTTTAAAGTATAAGTGTACAAATTCGTATCTAAGTCGGATAAAAAATGTGGTTTGCCTAAATTATAGGGTAAAAACGTAATGGGGTTGGAAAGGGGGTGAGGGGATTAATATTCGGAAACCGTATGTAGGCAGTATTTTTCTGTTTGTTTTAAAGTATAAGTGTACAAATTCCTATCTAAATCGGATAAAAAATGTGGTATTGTCTAAATTATGGGGTGAAAAACATAATGGGGGTGGAAAGGGGGCGAGGGGATTAATATTCGGAAACCATACATAGGCAGTATTTTTTCTGTTTGTTTTAAAGTATAAGTGTACAAATTCCCATCTAAATCGGATAAAAAATGTGGTATTGCCTAAATTATAGGGTGAAAAAATTATGGGGGTGGAAAGGGGGCGAGGGGATTAATATTCGGAAACCGTATGTAAGCAGTATTTTTCTGTTTGTTTTAAAGTATAAGTGTACAAATTCCCATCTAAATCTGATAAAAAATGTGGTTTTGCCTAAATTATGGGGTGTTATGGGGAATGGGGGGTGACTTTTTGGAATTTTTTTTTTCACAGGAACCTTCGCAGACGCACACTCGAAAACTCTCCAAAGTTTCATTGCAATCTGATAAATGGTATAGGAATGCATAGAAGACGAACAAACAAACATTGATTTTTATATATAAGATTTCACGATTTGTGAGTGCTTTTGCCAAAACAAAGTTCTAAAAATACCACCTGCCACACCCTCTCCCCACTTATTAGTGAAACTGTTGATCCTGATTTTTTTTTAATATAACTTGGTACAGTTTGCTGCAAAACTACAGCAATCCTCGGACAGTATATGGCATTTACAACATAACTAAATGAATGGTTTTGCCAAATTGCACTTCATCAGTAGATAAACTTCTCGGATTTCAAGCTGTGTCAAAGTTTGATCATCTGGTAACATTTCGGAAGCTTGCACCACTTCCATTTCCAAGCCCCGCTTAACATTGCTTAAGTCTGCAGTGCAGTAGCCTATTATATAGCACTACCAGCTGGGAGCAGAGGGGAAGTGCGGTGGAGGGGCAGTCTAGCTGGGCCCTGCTCACTTGGCGACGTCATGATCGGATTGCTTCTATGTCCTAGTAAGGCTCGATTCCGTGTGGCTTGCAATAGTCCAATTACCATCTTACAAGGTTGCCTTTGGTTTTAGTTGGCTGAATAGAGTTACTGGCTGCTCAATCTGCCTCTCTCATAGCCATCTAACCTACCTGCAGTCCCATCCATTGATAGGTACCTGTTGCTTAACATGTAATTTGAATCATGGAGCATGTGAAGTTTCAGTTCAAAATAATTTAATTTCAAATAATTCAGTGCTGTTTATCGATGTCCTGGCAAACTATATGACTGCAAGAAGTGACTAACCTTTAAATGGACAGTAATTTATGGAAACTTTTATCTCAACTTTTCAGCCTCACATCAAAATGAAACCTTAAATATATAAACTTTTTTTTTATTACTGTTTTATTATATCTATAGACAATATCATAAGATTGGCCTTCATCTATTTAACTAAGACTTAAATTTTTGTCTTATTATATGTTTCATTCATAATAGTAACAGATTTGTTTAAGTACTTTCAATCTACAACTAACACCACAAACCTCGTAACACTGCCCATGAAATATCACTTATATGTTGCTTGGTGTAACTAGCCAGGGATATCATCAACATTCACTTTTAGTTATGGAACTATACATTAGCAATGGGCACCTAATGTTGTTGCTAAGACTCTAAATGGGTTATTTATAGCCAGGATAGTGCAATTATCTGCAGCTAAAAAACCGAATCTGCTTTATTATAAGATATATTCATTTATGTAAGAACTGAGATTTTGCCAACATATGGTTGCAATTAAATCTTAATGGGTGTACTGCTGGGTTGTGTTGTAAAAACATGATATTTTCGAGGGCTAGCTCCACTGGCCACACTTAGAGAAAACAGCTGTCTAAAAATCATGTTTTTGTAACACAAACCAGCAATACACTGATGAAGATCCCACTGAATTTTTTTTTAGTTTTGAGTTGTAAAATTCTACATTGCAAAATCTGAATTACTGTATCTTCAGTACCAGGAGATCATACTGGAATGAGGAAAGTTGTTTGTCAATAATAAGTAGATAACAAAAGGCCAAATGATAGTTTAAGCACTCACAAATAATAAGATTCACCAAGATAGCCAACAGACCAATAAGATTATACAGATTTCGTTAGCTGAAGGTTGCAGATTCAGTGGAAAGTAATCAAAACAAGATGCATTAAGCACACTGCTGGCCTAACAATTAGTATTTTCATTTCACCATTTGAAACTGGTCGGTAGCTTTCTGCACTGCTCACAAATACACTTGAAGTTGTTCACTATATAATCCAAATACACTGCTGTCATGAAAACACCACTCCCACCCACAGTCTTTGTGGTTTTACTTGATATCAGTCCCAGCACATTATCCACTCCCGAGACCAACCGATCACGTAATTACTGACCCTGCTCACTCATTTGTCAGCCCCAAAACCATTTCCGGTCTAACATAACACTCAATTTCTCCTGGATCATTACACCCCTATCCTATTATTGGCTTGACAAAACCATGAATCTGCCATAACAAATGGAAACTCCCCACTCATTAACAAACATATTCCCAAAACGCAAAACAAAAACAAAAGAAACATTAGATATACATACAAAGGTACATATACCTGGTGACTATCCCTTTAGACTAAGCATATTACTTACAAGCTAACATGAACACATAGATATGAACAAACAAATAATAAACAATAATGAAATTATGGTGATATTCAACAGGCTTCCCCCAAGAGTAGCACTTGTTGCTCACTAATGAAAGTACTATTGTAACTTTTAAAAGCTTTATTATCCTTGAACATACAATACTGAGAATATTGGTACCTGGACCAAAAATAAATTTGACACCCATTTTTTCTGCGAATCCTGATTATATTTATTTTCTTTACTCATGACACCATAGCTGTCGGCAACGATTTGACAGAACTAACAATACTGTCACACGTGGCACTGAACGTACACTCATGCATGTTGGCATCCACACTCAAAACAAAGCAATGGGTTATGTTGTTACAGGTATTCACCTGGCTTCAGTATGTAAGCTGTATATGAATTACTTTGGTGATTGTACAAATATGTCCGCTCCCTCGTCGCATTAATCTCTCTAATGAGGGCCAAGGAACTGTTATGGGGAAAACTGCATGCTCAACTGGAGGGCATCTATTTTCAGTAAGTTTCTGCTGTTGGTGTCAACAAAATTACTCTCTGTTTTACATTCAGAATTAAAAACTTATGAATAGCCTTCAATTCGCAATAATAATAAAAGAAATATACATAAATGAAAAATAGGGAACACAACACTTGCAGACACTGTGTTTACTGGCATATGACATTACTGAAGCTATCGCCAACCACAGCATATTTTATATCATGTAATCTAAGTTTAAAAAAAAAAAAATCAAGTCCGTTTTATTAAAAACTAGTGGAGTTCCCGGTGTTGCCCGGTATAGTTGGCGTAGATTTACCCGTACGCTATTTTTATTCCCACAATGAGAAACATTTGTACAAAGTTTCATAAAATTCGCGCCAACTTTTTTTGGAATTAAAGCAAACCTAGATTCACTTGCCCCCTACCAAGAAATAGGTGGGTGAAGTTTATTTGCACAATCACCATTTTCATTCGTCCAAATAGATTCACGTGTATCAGTCTTCATTAATTTGATTAAGAAATTGCATTACTGCTAAAGAATGCTCGATTATGTTAGAAACTCACATTTGATTCAATTGCGAAGTGAATGGATATACTTTTTGTTCGAAATGCCAGGTACTTTAAATCCGCTGATTCAGGCTTTTATACAAAATATCAAAAGTGAATCCAGAATAATAATATCCTAAATAACAGACTACACAACAGAAGACTAATGCTGACAGGCCTATTGCCAGAGATCGTGGTTAAAGAAAATCTCTGTTGTTTTTACGGCTATCTATGGTGTTTATAAATAAAATATCCCAAATTAAAGGAAATAATAAGTTTTCTTTAGTGTGCAAAATAGTTATTATTGTAAAGTTATCTTATTGCTTTCAATAAACACTTTGGTCAGAGACATTGTAGTTGTGTGTTTGGTGTGAAGTATGTAACATCTAATCCTTCCATCTTTGAGATTTGTGATTATACGTTCAGAATTTCATTTAATGCTCCTGCGTTATTTAACGTTCATACATAAGATATACCAAACAACTGAATTGAGATTCTAAGCTTTAAAACAGTGAAAACCCCATGAAAATCTGCTTAGTAGCTTCCAAGTTTTTATAAGACAAATTTATCCGGTTTTCGTTCTATAGATATAGATAATCAGTGTTTTCTTCATGAATTATTAAGGGTGCTCAAAAAGGATTGCACTAAAATTTATTTCTCTGAAAGTATGGATGATACAACTTTGCACCTTGGGGAGTGCATTGCTACATTTTTCAGGTGTACTAACTATTTTTCAAAGAATTCTTCGTTTGTTATGCCAGCGTTTTGGAAGAGCATGTAAACGCTGTCAGTACCATGCCGGTTTTTTATTATGAAACCACTTCTTCACAGCACGAAGAACATTGTCCTGAAATTCAAAGAGGCATTTTTTCAAAGGGCCAAACATGTGAAAGTCTGATGGTGCCAAATTGGTTCTATAGGATTGGTGCGGAAACATGGTGAAGCCAGATTTCGCAATCTCTTCATGAGTTCACAGACTTTTATGGGGTCTTGCATTTTCATTCTGAAGCAGCATGTCACACAGATTCTTTTCAGTCTGAACATGTTTGAAGCACTCCTTTAGTCGTTGCAGTGTAGGAACATAGGCATCTGAGTTAATGGTAGATCCTTGATCTATCACATCCAACAAAATATCACAAAACACAGTAATCATGGTCTTTCCTGTTGATGGATCTGATTTGACCCTTTGCTTTCGTGTGAGTGGGTATTTCGCTATTCCATTGACTCGATTCGTTTCAGGCTCGAATTGATGAACCCACGTTTCATTGGCAGTGACGATACGAGATAAGAAGACATCCCCATCATATTTGTATTGTTGGAACAGTTCAGACAAAATACTTTTCCTTGCTTCTTTTTCGTCAAATGTAAGCTCTTTGGGGATCCAGTTTGCACACACCTTGGAGTATCCCAGTTCGTGGAAAATATGGTATCAGATGGACACTGATGGTCAATTTTTAACTTAACTGTCGAACAGTAATGTGTTGATTCTGCAAAATCAGTTCATCAGCACTCCACGCCAGCACTGGAGTCACAGCTGCAGTGGAGTGACAGTTTTGCAGCAAGCTGGCGAGATCAGCTTGTGCACTCACAGACTTTACTTGTTGCTATCGTCGACTAACGGTGCTTCGGTCAACAGTGACAGTTCCGAACACATTGCACAACTGCTGATGAATTTTGCTGACACTTTCTCACTCAGCAATGAGAAACTCGATCGCAGCAAACTGCTTATAAGGTTCGTCTCTAACAGCCGCCATCTTCCCTACCTCGCTCCTGCCTGGTGGTTGCCTTACAACTTCCCACAACAAGGGCAGAAGATTCAAGTTAGAATGCCTCAAAATTTCAGCCGCGTATTGTTACCATCGTAGAAATAAATTTTAGAGCAAAATTTTTTGAATACACTTTGTATAATAGGCTTACTTAAGCAGTAGTATATTGGTAGAATTAAAATTTACTATATATTTTCAACTGGGTTGAATTATAGCAACTGAGTTGAATTTTGGAAATGTATCTAATTTTATACTCAGTGAATATGTGTTGTGCTGTTACATTAAACCCTAACACTCCAATTGCTGCTATTCCATTAATTATGCCCACTGTTCCAGATGCTTTGATGTTACCTATTTCTTGACAGATGGTATCTTATATCTTTAAATTAGCAATTCTTGTGTATATATATATATATATATTTCAGATCTCGGAAACGGCTGTGACGATTTGGATGAAATTTGATATTTAGATAACATTTTGACTTTTAAGATTACCTAAATAGTTTGTCTTCCCTACAAAAAAGCAAGTTTATAAAATACGAACAATTTGTCACTTGGTATCTCGAAAACGGAACTAGCGCCATCTCGTAGACAATTCAGTTACCCAAAAGCCTACAAATACATTCTCTTTGATTCCAAAGAATATTTAAACGAACAGTTCTTGTATACTGGCTGACCCATGGAAATATTAGCACTGCAAGTTGAATTGTAAAACATTTAAAAATGAAGATAATTAAAAATTTACCATTGGTTTTTGTCAGAGGTGATACTTTACAGAAACTTCTTTGAAAATAATATTACCGGTACCAGTTATAAAGTAATCATCATTTACTTTTTGACCGTAAAAAGTGGTTGTTTGTTTTCTCATTAAATACTACCACCTTATTATAAAACATTTAAAAAGTACCTGGGTGACCGATCTTCGCTCGGCATCTTTCGATTTCTGTTCAGTATACAAGGTTTCGAGTAAAGTTTGATAATAAAGTGCATAATCAAAAAATTAATACATCTACAAATTCCTGAAAATCCGCGTACGAGTGCACTTACGAAATAACAGGTTCTGATAAATAGAATCTTACCTTTTGAAGCGTCTGACCTTGTGCTTTATTAATGTTTGTAACGAAGGTAATTTCTTATGGGAGGTGTTTTATTATCATTTTGAAATGCTGATCAGAAGATGTGAGATTACTGGGAGGTATGAGCATAGTTTTATCGGAGTTAATGAATTTAGCACTGATGATGTTCTATCATTACCGTGACATCACAATCTGATGATGAGTTCTTATACAACTCAACGAAACATATCGAAAATAAGTAATAAACGTTCTTAGTTTTCGAGATATAGCTTGTCAAAAATCAATTAGAGGTATAGTTCCTTGTGCTTTTGGTGACGTTTCTTCTGGTCCAGGCCGTATTTCAACCTAACAACAACCACTAGGAACAAAATAAAACACTGAAAGTACATTTCCACCTTTTAGACATGGTGGTTTTGGTGGATCCTAACCTCTTCACTTTTGAGATATAATATCTAGAGAACTAAGCAAGATATCAGAAAAATAAATTCCTTATTTTCGATTTGTCTTGACAAGTTTTATACGAATTCATCATGAAACTTGGCTATGGCGAAATTTATCTTCTGGCCCACATCGCATTTCAACTAGGGATGCTCATCCAGAAAATGTGATGCATCGAAACGTTGCATCGATGTTTCATGATGCATCGAATAAAAACATCGATGTTTTCGATGCATCGAATAAAAACATCGATATATATATATATATATATATAAATATATCAAAAAGCAAAATCATGCAAAACAAATGGGCAGAAAAAGATAAAGACAAGGCGGACATGAAAGATTCTGGTATTGAGTTCGTAGATCAGTACATCTATCTTGGCCAACTGATCAATATGAATGGTGACTCAAAGCCTGAGATCTACAGACGGATAAAGCTGGGCTGGAGAGCATATGGAAGAAATTCCATAGTTTTTAAATCGAACATGCCAATACATCTTAAAAAACAGGTATTTGAACAATGTGTATTACCGGTCCTCACATATGCCTGCCAGACTTGGACCCTAAATAGTCACACGAAGCAAAAACTGAGAACTGCCCAGCGAAGTATGGAAAGAGCAATGCTAGGGTTTACAAGAAGAGACAGGAAAAGGGCTGTGCACATCCGTTCAATAACTAAAGTAACAGACATCTTAAAAAGAGTCATGACCCAAAAATGGCAATGGGCCGGTCATGTTGCTCGCAAAAGAGATGAAAGATGGACTACGGTAGTGCTGGACTGGATACCGAGAAACCTGAAAAGAGCAAGAGGAAGACCCCCGGATCGCTGGGATAAGGATATACGTCGAGTTACAGGCGTGAACTGGAAGAGGGCGGCTCAGGATCGATCGGCCTGGAAAGAACTACAGCAACACTATGTAGAATTAAATTCTAATATATAGCTCATTAGGCTTAAAGAGGCTACATCCTGAAAAAAGGATTGATATAGCTGCAATAAATAATAATAATATATATAAAGATTAGGAAAGCTTAAAAATGAGACAAAGATTAGGAAACTAGCAAAATGAAGTATTTATTTGAATTATATTTTTAATTAGTCTTTTACAAAGGCAATTTGAAATTACTGGGATTTATAAATTAGAAATTCGAATAGAAAGATAGAATAAAAGTAAACGAGGAACGCTGAAAGAGAGGCAGTGTTGGGATTCTAATCTAATTGGAATTTATAAATCCCAATATTTTCTCTCTAAAATTTTATTACCCGCTTTCCTTGAATTCTGTTTCGTTGTTGATTTAAAACTTGTGCAGCTTTCGAAAAAAGTCTTTCTGATGGCACTACCAAAGTTAAATATTTATAAGCTATTTTGTACAATTTTTGAAACTGTTGTTTATAATCGGACCATACTTCTAACGGATTTTCACTAAGCCGGCCAACCGGAGTTCTCAAGTAGACAGACAGCTCGTCGGAAACACTTTCTTCGGTCTTGTTTGATTTCCAGTTTCTTTGAACTAGTTTGTGATGATCGGTCCAAAGACTGAAATCTTCCGATGTTTTGTCTGAACTATCTGAATCAGATTCTGTTCGCATTTCTTCCAGCTCCCTCTTCATCATATCTTTGATCTTTTGAATAGCATTTGAAGCCATCGGGTCTTCAAAATGTAGTTTTTTGAACCGTGGGTCCAATAAGGTCGCGATAGCTAAAGACGAAACTTGTTCGATAGCACCCATCCGTTTGTTGATTTCTTTTAGGACGAGCTTATGTACTTCCATCACTAAAGGTTCATCAGTCTCAACTGATTTGAGTTTTGAAAGCAGTGCACTAAAGGGATCACTTTACTGCTGGTACAATATTTATCCCAGATATTTCTTTAGTTGCTGCTTCAAGTGGGCGGTAGTATGTTAAGAAGAAATGACGCGATATTTAATTCCAAACCAGTCAGCATTGGAGGTGCTGTTTTATGGCAAATCAATATATCACTTACAACATTTTTAAGCTCCAAAAATCTTTGAATCATATAATATGTGCTATTCCAGCGTGTTGGCAGGCCTTGTATTAACTTTATTTCAGCACTTACTGACTTTCTCAAATCGTCTTGCCAAACAACTGTGTTTAAAGAAAGTAACAATGGTCTTTATTTTTGACAATATATTTTCTAAAGGTATTTTGAGAATATTTTGAGCAACTAAATTAAGTGTGTGAGCGAAACAAGGGATGTGCTTCTTTCCAAATCCTAATTCCACAGCTTTTACCATATTCGGTCGTTATCAGTAACGACCGCAGAGACTTTGTCCGTATCAAATCCCCAATCGTTGCAGGTCTTAAGAGCATGTCTGCTATATATTCCGATGAATGACTTTCATTGAGTTGACAAACTTCTAATCAGTGGCGTAGCTAGGTCAACAAGGACCCCGGTGCAAAAAATTTATTTTGGGCACTCAGGCCAGACGGGCGACCTTTTTTTTGCTTTGTGTGCTGGTAGGGGCCCCCTGAACTGAGGATGGGGGCCCTTGAATTGTTCTTTACGGGCCCCTGAGCAGTGGTTGCCCCCCCCCCCGAGCAGCGAGGGCCCTTAGTGAGGGGCTCCTGTGTTCTCAGGGGCCCCTTAGACGACGGTAGAGTTAAAATAAAAAAAAAAGGTCGCCAGTTTGCAGTGATGGCTCGTGGGCCCTCTAAACTGCGCTTGAGGGCCCCTAGAGGTGCGCTTAGGGGCCCCTTCAGGTATGCTTGGGGGCCCCCTGAGCGTGAGGGCCCCGGTGCACTGCACCGCCTAGCCCCATAGTAGCTACGCCCCTGCTTCTAATGCCATTGATTCGAACACCGTGTCTAGACCAAAATGCGCTGTGACACCCAAAAGTTGCGCATCTGCATGTCTGACCAAATATCACTTGTTAATGTGAGGTGTTCAACACTTGAGAGTTTTGATTTTAATAATGCAGCCAAGACGTCAAACTTGTCATCAAGCCACTGTGTCACAGTTGCTCTGCTGGGTATTTTTAATGAGGAGCAGTAACTTTAAGCAAATTTTTGAAGCCTACTATGTACTTTTAGCCTTGCCCTAAGGTGTAACTCCGCCCTACACAGTCAGGAAATTTCATGTCAACTGTGATTTTTTTATTGTTTTATCAAAATTAAATTAAAAGAAAATGTGATGTGATTTTGTAGGTGACAAAATAAAATATATATATATATATATATATATATATATATATATATATATAAATAGACGTGTGTTTTCCTATATTTCACTTTTCACCCACCACTACCTAGCGCAGATCATTGGCCTTTCTGTGTGGAAGTAGCATGGAGTTTTCTGTCGTGCACAATGTTGGCCGAATGCCGATAGCTGTGGGGATGTGGGAGATATGATGGTTAAAAGTGGTTGATGTAGGGCATTTTCGTATTTCGACATGTGTCTCCGTATATGTCACTCTGCTGCCACAACTACATAGCATAGACCAATGGTGTTTGTGTGTGGCAGTGGTATCGTGTCTCCTATATTGTACTATGGTGGTTAGATGTCGGTAGCTATGAGGGTGTGGGAGATATGGTGGTTGAAAGTGGTCGACCTGCGGCACTTTCATATTCCTACCAAAACGTATGTGTCGTAGTGTATAACTTTTCAGCCAAAACTATCTAGCGCAGATCACTCGTGTTTGTATGTGGTAGTGGCACAGAGTCACCCGTCGATCACAAAGTTGGCCGAATTTCTGTAACTGTGGGAGATATGGTGGTTAAAAGTGGCCGATCAAGGATATTTTCGCATTTCGACCAAAGACGTGTGTTCGTATATTTTACTTTGCTGCCTGAACTACATAGCGCAGATGACTGGCGTTTGTGTGTGGTAATAGCATCGAGTCTCCCATCGTGCACTATGGTTGTTAGATGTCGGTAGCTGTCAATCCAAACTGTTTACAAACACGAACAATGTCGTGGGTAACAGATAGTACAGCAATACAATTTCCTGTTTTTTGTTATGCTTTAAACCAATCATATAACGTAGATTTTTTTTTTTTTTTTTTTTTTTTGTAGTTTTATCCAAGATGAAAAAAAAAATGAGATTTTGTAGGTGACAAAATATCGTATAGCGATACAAGTTCCTGTTTTGCTTAAAACCAATCATATCGCGTAGTTTTTTCTTGTTTTATGCAAGTTAAAAGAAAAAATTGAATGTGAGGTGACAAAAATAACGTGTAGCGATACAATTTTCAAGTTTTTTTTTTTTTTAGGTGACAAAAATAACGTATACTAATACAATTTTCTGTTTTTGTTTTGCTTTAAAACTGATTCTATCGCGTCAAAGAAACGCATGTGTTCTTTCGATGTATCGAATGAAAAACATCGATGCATCGTTAAACATCGAAAGTAAACGATGCATCGGATTGATTCGATGCATCGAATAGTAAACATCGATGTTTTCGATACATCGATGTATATCGAGCATCCCTAATTTCAACCAACCACGTCAATTTTGAGATACGGTATCTCGATAACTAAGCAAGATATGAAACAAATTATTGTTTACTTCTTTCAATTTTTCTTGTCGAGTTACATAAGAATCCACCATCAAGGGTTATCGTAGAATCCCCTGAATTACCACAAATCTTGCACCATTAATTAATCCCTGACTGGCATTAAGATTTCTATTTAACATAATAATAGCATTTTTTTAAAAGCAATCTGTGAGGCAGTCTATCAAATGGATCTAGCGATTTGGATAAAATTTCATATGTAGATAACGTTTTGCTTTCCAAGTTTTTACACGATTTTTTAAAAAAAAGGAGCAATTTTTTGTATTTGGTTTTCTTCAAAAACAGCTTTAACCTCATTACTGTACGAAGGTTCAGGTACCAGTAAGCCTACTGATGATAGTTAAGCTTCTCTTTGGTTAACTGTGCACCTCAAAAACGTCTAGGAAGCTTTCAAGCCTTTTACTTTAAACAAACTTTACTTCGAAATCTTGGATATTGAACAGAAATTGGAGAATGCCGACCGAAGATCGGTCACCCAGGTACTGAAAGATTATTCCAAATCATTTAAAAATTACACTACAAGGTGTCCAAAGCATCAGAATAGATGTTGTTATGAAAAAGGGTTGCCATCTCCAGTCAAAAAAAGGATGTATTAAGATTCCAGTGTGTTAATGATGTAGTAAATACACATGCAAGATTATCTAGTAAAAGTACGAGATATAAGGTTGTTTCAGCTTCTGATATAGTGATGTTTGGTCAAAGGTTATATTGGGTGACTGTATATTGATAGCTGTAGAAAAAATACTGGCTTCATCTAGCAGGAGTATAATCAGTTCTATGTGAAGAGAGAAGATTGCCAGATAAACTGAGGCACTGTTGTGGACAAATGATGGCTAAACAGCCTCCCCTGTATGAACTCCTCCTTCATATACTTTGGATAATCAAGGGCAGATTGTAAATTAAGGATCCCTTATTTAAAAAAAAAAAAAAAAATGTGCCTGTATCATAAAATTCGCCACTGAGATACTGATTCACCTCCTCTTTAAGTTTGTCGTCAGTGTAGGAGCATTGCCTACCAAAGTGTTCCTTCAATACTGGAAACAAGTGGTAAGCAGCTTGACATTCCTCTCGGGCTGTCCTGGATCACCTGTCTGTATGACACAATACTTGTCTGAGTTGCAATCAGACTGTGTTTGTGGAAATTGAATGGTACCACTCATGTGGTGTTGTTAAGTTTCTGATTTTCTTTGAGCATTCACAGAACCCACCATGCACATTCCTTCTCATGCCCCAAACTTTTCAGTCAATATCTTCTGAATTGTGGTAGGAGAAACCTCAGGAAACTGAATAGAAAGTTCATGGGTAGTGATCCTGTGGTCTTCCAACAATATTCCCTCAACCTTTTTGATCGTCTCTACTGAAATCGAAGGTCTTCTGCTCTGTTCTTCATCATGAATGTCTGTACAATCCCCTGTAAACTCCCTACACCATTTGTGGATGTGTTGAATGTCTATAGGTGGAACCCCTTTTGTATTTACTGCATTACTGCACAAACTTCACACTTGATAGTAGTGGTGATTGACACCTGCATCAAGACTGGTTGCTGAACCAATACTATGTGGCATAGCAAAGCCAAACAGGATGAGATGGAGAGTGGCAGAACTATGGCATATGGCAGTGTTGATGGATTTCACCTAACATTTCCCTGAGGGCCTTACTTTATAATCTGCCCTCATAAGAAGGATTAATGAAGAAGGCTGAAGTCGAATCTTCTATTGTTTATTCCTGGAAATGCTTTATCTGGAGCTTCATGTATTAATTTACCAAACTCACCAATTTATAGTAGTTATAAAGAAAATTGGCACAAATGCTGGAGCAGTAATGATCCATAAATATTATAAAACTGAGACTGGGAAAAGTGTGTACATTTAAAAAAAGGTTTGGGGCTCTATTCAGAGGAGGAATTAAATCATATGTACAATACATTTTGATGTGACTTGAATGGCTGAGAAATTAAGATAAATGTGTCCACAAGTTAATATAACCTTCTATCATTGAATGTGCTATAAACGTAGTGGATGAAACCAAGCATGGTGGGTGAATGGTTAATGTTCTGGCCCTGCATTCGGGAGGACAAATCCCGATCCAGGTATTCAGATTTGGGTTTTCCATGGTTTCCCCAAGTCACTCCAGGCAAATGCTGGAATGCTTCCTTCAAAAAGCCATGGCTGAATTCCATCCTGTTCCTTGACCCCAGTTCTATCTTGCCTCTAATGAACTCAATGTCTATGAGGTGTAAATCCATAATCGAAAAAATAAATTAGTGGCCTCACGTTTGGGAGGATGCAGGTTCGAAATCCCTTCAGATCATTCTTCTTCAGTTTTCCATTCTTTGTGAAACATTTGGACGAATACAAGGATGGTTTCTTCAAGGCCATGTCCGAATTCCTTCCCTTTTGCTATCTCCCAGAACTTGCCCACCTGTAATGACCTTGACATTGATGAGGTGTAAAATATAGGCAAAAATAAAATAAATATCCTGCTGGTCAGATTTTAATTTGGCTTTGGAAAGGCTTTCATCCCCATTTAAAAGTATGCTAATTCTCAAAGTCAAAAAATCTTTACTGGTATACGTTTTATCATCCTAGTATTCATTGGAACTAAAATTAAATTATTCAGAATTAAAACCAATATTCACCTTTGTCATGTTTTGCAGTTTGAATTCTACATTATGCTGTATGCCCCTGCTAGCTGGTAGCATTACTGGATTAATTTAGATGGCTTAAACAAGTAGATTGAACAGTTGATATAAAACTCAGTCAGTATACCACTAATCATCATCAGACATTTCCGCTATGTCACTAATATTACTACGAATTTATTATTTTAGTTACAATTACATTTAAAAAAGCTATCTGCCCAATGGATGGATTTGTTAGGAAAAGACTGATATAGCAGCACTTTGTACTGACATTTATTTAGTGTGCTCTTTTTTTATCATGACTGCAAATCATCCATGCATGGTACATAATCCTTTGTAAAATGAAAACCTATGTGAACAAAGTGATGGCGAACAGCTAGATACATCATAAATTAGATAATTTTCAATTAAGTGGTCTAATTCTATTCAAATCAGTATAACAGGATATTCCAACTATGCCTGCTCATGCTTCATAGATGAAAATATGCCTTATGTTTTGCTGAATGGCTGTGTTTGTGCTAAAATATCTGACAGAGAAAAATGATAGACTTTAAATGTCTTTAAAAGTAACTGCTCCTAGTCTTTGTATTTAATAATGGAAATAGACTGAAATTCTAAAGGTGTATACTGTATGTACTAAATCCTAATCTTATTTATAACTTTTGAAGCCATTAATTTTATTTCATATCAGTCCTTAAATTATAAATTTAATTATTGGTAAAGATATTATTGTTATTAAAAAATTACTGCAAAGCTTGGTGTCAACTAATTTATATTAAATCTGTTTATTATTATTATTATCTTTAAATTCCCCAATGACAGAATTGCTTAAGAAAATGATACCTGTAAAGGTAGTATGGTTAAAATCACTTTAGCAGATATTAAGAGTAATAATTTATCACTAGTTATGTGCTAAAGGTATGAATCTTAAAACATGTGACAGCCTTTCTAAAATAATGTAATAGACCTCGCTGCAAAACCTGCAAAATGCATCCTCCCACTACTACATATTCCAACCCTGTCACAGGGGAAACCTTTCCCATCACTGGAGATGCCACATGCTCCACAACGCACATCATATACCAGCTAACTTGTCGCCATTGCACGAGTTCTTATATAGGCCTGACTACGCAACAACTTTCGACCATAATGAATGGCTACTGACCAACAGTTCACACCCGCAATTTATACCAGAACATGCTAACCACCACAACTCCAACAACCTCAATGACTGTTTCACCGTGAGGGCAATCAGAGTTTTCCCAGAAACTACCGCTGCCTCAGAACTTCGCAGATGGGAACTTCCTTACCAAAATATCCTAGATACCAGACACCCACCCAGCCTCAACCACCGATAATATTCCTTTTTCCTTGACGCATCACTCATTATTAGTAGTAGAATTATTGTAATTTAACTAATTACCTTATTTTTTGTTTTGTTTTTTTACTTATTTTTATTTTTTTCTCAAAATTTATCTGTCCATATTTATTTACTTAATCCCCCCCTCTTTTTTGGTATATTATTATTTCTACCACCATCTGCGATTTACATATTTATATACAAAATCTCAGTCCCACCGCCATATCGATAATCCATCCAGTCATGTAGCAACCTTTGGCGTGTCACACCTCCCGAGCCTCATGAGTCATTTTCTCCAACATGAATAAGGTTTAATAACCGAAATATTGTGTATATTTGTGTGTTTGTGATATATGTTCTTTTCCCGTCGCTGCCTTCAACTTTGATGAGTGATGAGTAGTCATTTTCCCTGTCCTTGCAATTTAAAATAATGTTTATTATTCTCTCATTCCTTGAGTTACAAAGATGGATGATTCAAAACAATTTATTTAGGTTGAATACCATTTTAGTATTCTTATTTTTGAATTTGTACAAATTAAGTTTCCTTATTGTTTTTCCTACCATAAGTAAGTAAGCAATTAATTGAAATAGTGATGTTTAATTTACACATTCTAATGCCATGGTAGCTACTGACACCAATACTATCAATTCCATTATTATTCTAAAATTCATTCAGGGGCATAATTTTGTCAAACCTCTTAGCAAAAAAACAGCTTGTGACAAGCTGTAGTATGAAATTTTTTGTCACTCTGTTTCTTCCATTATGATTCGTGCTAAACCTACTTGGATGATGTTCATGGTGTTTTGAGCATTTTACAGACCAGTGCTACAGGACTAAAATAAGGTATATTTCACCAGAAGTTGATCTACGAATTTTCCGAGCCAAGGCAAAAACTGTGAGATTGCCACCCCTTCATTTTTCTCCCATTGTTTCCACCCCCATCGTCGGGAAAGGGAGGTTGCTGTGACATAAATCTGCTGCTCTTCAAGTGCCCTGGTTTGCCTCCACCCACACCCCCCTCCCCACAATTTCAACCAGATTCGGCACTGTTTCATCTTGATGGAACATTTGGAACTGAGAAATAGTGCCCACAAATTTAATTGTTCCAAAAAAACTTGGTACTAGATGGTAAGATCAGTGTTGAAGGGTAAAATGATGTGAATTAGACTTATTGTATAACTCTAAAAATATCACTGGGGTGTCAGAAACACACTAATAGATATGCTTATACGTACAAAATTCAATTGTAACAATGAATAAACACATGAAGGAAAAATAAACAATGATGGGTTTATTTGTAGGGTGTTATCAGAGATTGAAGTAAGCTGTTTCCATTCTACATAGTTCACAATGGAAGTTTTTGAGAAAACTATGATAGATCTCACTGTAAAACAGCAACATTTTTTTAGAGTTGTAAGAACGGTAGCCATTAATTCTAATGAGGTCTATGTATGAGCCAGTGCAGTGGAGAAAGGTGCACTGTAGTATAGAACACATATTCTGATTTGAGAGTTGGTTGTTAATGAGGTCTATGTACGAGCCAGTGCAATGGAGAAAGGCTTGGTATATCAGGTGCACTGTAGGATAGAACACATGTATCCAGTGATGAGGTTTCCCCTGTAGTCAAATTGAAATAGTTCATGGTACTTGGATATATCCTGCAAGTTTTGCAGCTAGATCTCTTGCATCAAAAGGATCCATGAGGTGGTTTTGGAGTGTGTGTCTACCAAGATGTTCTTGAGATGGTGTGGTTTGCTGTAAATATTAAGGTAAAATTTTGTGGAGGAGGCTGCAAATTTCAAGGAAGGAAATAGGTACTCATGCCCACATTGCAGGATTCGATTGGAACTGAGACCAAGACAGAACTGGTTGGTGAATACATGGCTGTGGTTAGTTTTCAGATGTGCAGGGTGAGAGGGGAGTGGGTGCCAGCGCAAGAGATTTGGTTTTTTACAAGATCCACAGGCTAGCAGTGAAAAAATAAGGACTTATGATAGGTTTTGGAGGTACCTGGAGAAGGAGTCTTCATAGGAACAGATGTGTCTGCAATGGATGGCAAGGCTGTAATAAAGGGAACATTTGGTGTGTAAAGGGATGGCAGCTGTTGAAATGGAGATATAGTTGTAAACTATTGGGCTACATGTGGAGAGAGGTATAAAGGTCACGCTGCAGTAGTGCAATGTCAACATTGCGGTAATTGAACCGAGGATGGTGGGTGAACGGTTAACGTTCTGGCCCGCATTCGGGAGGATGCGGATTCGATTACCCGTCCGGACATCCAGATTTGGGTTTTCCATGGTTTCCCCAAGTCACTCCTGGCAAATGCTGGAATGCTTACTTCAAAAAGTCCATGACCGAATTCCTTCCAGTTCCTTGTCCCCAGTCCCATCTTGCCTCTAATGACCTCAGCAGTCGACAAGGTGTAAAGCAGTAAGTTTTTTTTTAAAAAAAAAAAAAAAAAAAAAAAAAAAACGCAAACAGTACGTGAAGTAGTAAAACAAATTTAAGTTAATGGAATGGTTATTGTTAAGGGAATTGAAGTGTAGGAGGTGATTTAATAGTGGGTGTAGACCATAAATTTAATATCTATGTATCTGAACCACACAACAAGTTTAAACTGAATATGATTAAGGAATTATTCCTGCAGATCAAGCAATATGTTTCCATAGGATGGGGGCCATAGCAGTGCTGCAAATCTAGTGTTATACTGGGGAATTGGAGGAGAAATAGTTTTTGAAGTGAGACAAGGATGGAATGTCCTGTGGGTGCTGCAAGTCGGTGTTCCATGACACCAAGTCCCTGTCAGGAGAGCATATTTATATAAAGAGAAGTTACACCAATTGATACAAGGAAGAGGTCTGTAGGTAGAAGAGTGTGGACAGTGGACAGATGTTCGAGAAAGTTGGGGTATCTATGATAAAAGAAGAGAGATTCTGTTCGAAAAGTTGGAGATGTTGATCCCCAAGGGCAAAATTTGTTCAGTGAGTGACCAATAGGGCCAGCTTTGTGGATCTCAAAAGAAGGTCCAAGATTAGTATATGGGTATTCTGGGATTTAGGAGGTCCTGTAAAGGGCCCTGTAAATCAAGAATAATACTGGTTTACAGAGATGATGGGATCTGTGGTGTAGTAGCTACCTCAGCCTTGTACTCACTTCAGTCCACGACTACCATGGTTAAGCTCTTTTAAGCTGGGAGAATGTTGTTGATACAGTTTTCGAACAGTTCTCTAAGTACTTGGATTCCATAGTGCTGAGGTTTTGGAGTCAGAATTTAGTTTAGGAAGAATGGAGTGTTGTAAGTGAAGAGCTCCAGGAATTGGAAGGCATCATTTTGTGGGAGAGGAGGTGGATCCAGTTTATATATGTACTAAGGGGTCCAAAGGAATGTACTCACTGTTTGTAACTAAATAATTTCGAAACAAAAGACTTTCACTTAATCTCGTGCGGAAGTGATGTAGGCTATAACTTCGCTGCGGGTAGGCAACGCGATCCAGTACAGCACATGCACGGAAGACAGTCTAGTAGCAGCAATGGGGAAGGTGCAGCTATCATTTATAGAATGCAAGGCTTTATTGAAGTGGTACTGGAAGTACGAGAACTTTTAAGAGGTACAGCACCTGTGGCACACTACCACCAACACATCAAACAACTGTTTTGTGTTCGTGATAAATTCGAAGACCTTGGAACTATTAATGATGTGCACCAGGAAAGATCCACACTTACTGGCAAGCTATAAGACCCACGTCCAGTGGTGTGGTTTTTGCAACATTTCACGGAATCAATAAACCAGGGAGCATGCGGAAGTTGGGTGAGCCGGTCAAGTGTAAGATTCACTGAATGGTTTCAAGTGTAAATTTTGCTTAATCAGGGTGATAGGTAAAGTGGGTGGGTTTTGTGAACCTAAGATAGATATCATTTTTCTCTTTGCTTTAATTTATACATGTGCAAAGTCCAATCCACATTGAATAAAGTTAGTGTAAGGAACATTGGAAATTAAGAGAGGAGGGAATAAAGGGGATGAGTGGCTGGGATTTGGGAACCAAATGTAGACAGTATTTTTCTCCTGGTTTTAAAGTAAACGTGTGTGAAGTTCCTTCAGTATTGGATAAAGACTGTGAGTATGTATAAAGAAAATTGGCAAAAAATAAATATAGACCACATTTTTCTGTCTGTTTTATAGTTTTCATGTGCAAAGTTCTGTCGATATTGTATAAAAACTGTGAGTCTGTATATGAAATACTGGGGTAAAGGGGGAGAGCAGTTGGTTGTCCAAAAACCAAATATGAACCCCATTTTTCTCCTCGTTTTGAAGTATACAAATGCGAAGTTCCATCTAAATCAGATAATAACTGTGGGTTTCAAAAAGATCACTGTAAATTAATAGGGGAGGGTTGGCTTTGGCAAACTGCATGTAATCAATATTTTTCTGTTTGTTTTAAAGTATACGTGTGCAAACTTACTTCAAAATTGTATAAGAACTGTAGCTTTGTATAAAGAACATTGACAATAATGAAGGGGTGGAAAAGGGCGGAGTGATTGGGTTTTTGTAAATCTAATGTCTACAGTACTTTTCTATTTTTTTTTCCCCTGCACACCCATCTTCGCTCTTTCCTGCACCCACCTATATTTGCCCTCTACAAATTTTAACTTTAAATTCTTTTCAACGTTTTTGGTAAATTATTCATCATTTCTCTTGGTAATTTATTCCAATCCCTGAAACCCTTACCCACAAAAAGAATCTTCCAGAACCCTTGTGCCTGAAATCGAGTGCCAGCTTGTGGTAATGGTCATCTTTTCCCTTCCATGCATTACTTTCAATTCTTACACCAATATCTTTCCATGCCTCATCACAAATATACACCTTGTACACTCCCATGCCCTCTTCACCCTCCTCCTATCTTCCAATGAATCCAATTCCAGCTCTTTTATAATATCTGTTTCTGATGGCATTCTGCAGTAATATCCAGAAACAAATCTAGCAGCCCTTTTTTGTACCCTCTCCAAGTCCTGTATTTGAATGTAGTATGTGGGTGCCATACTACATTACCATACTCAAGCAATGGTTTGACTAACGTTTTGTAGCCAAATTCCTTTGCTTCTTTCGTACATACCCTCATCACTCTCTCCAATAAGTGCAGAATTTTGAACCTTTTCTGACTACCTGACCAATGTGTCCTGCCCAGTTAAGCTTGTTATCAAATGTAATGCCAAGATATTTACATTTCAAGTCTTCAACAAGCAATTCTTTCCCCACATAATTGTAATCATTCTTTAGTTTTTTATTTGTGTATAAAATAAGTTGACTCTTCTTTGCATTTATCTTCTTCCCATGTTTACCAAACAAACTAAATATCCTGTCCAGATCACCCTTCAGCTTTTTACCCCACAGGGGCGTGGTATGAAAGTTCCAGGCACGGGTTTGGTCAACCCGCGGTGCCCGAGCTAGAAACTTGTGAGCGCCTCAAGTTTCCCACAGTGTAAACTCCTACCATGCTTCAACGACCATCATAGGGCGTGACAGTGGAATGTTGTGTGTCTAGGATATCGGGGATCTTGGCTTAGTCGCCAGGACGAAAGAAACCTCTCTCTCTCTCTCTCTCTCTATATATATATATATATATATATATATATATAATATAAAACCTCTACCTCAAGCTCAGCCACTTGCCGAGGAGGTGAATGGGAGAGAGGCAGATAACTCATTAGCGTGCAACCTCAGGGGCACCTGCGCACCCCTGTCATATTAGCCGGGGGAGTTATGGAGGAGAGGCCCCCCCCTACTCTTTCTCCCTTACTCGTGGGACCAAAATGATATCTAAACCATTAAAAAAAATACCCTTGTGGCCTGGGTGGACCACAAGGGTCTTCTAACATCCAGATAAGTAGGAATAAGCAGGCGATGGTAGGTAACGCTCCTAAAGAATGAGACAAAAGTAACAGCAAGGGTTGTCTTACAGATAACGCCTTTGTAATCATGGCAAGAACGGAGAGATCCTTTGAAAAGGTCTCTCCGTTCAATATACAGAAAGGACTGGAAGGATAGCGGGAAGCTTAAAGAGTGTGAAAAGGCTGAGGAATGGGACACTGCTTTTGGAAATATCTACCCAGAAGCAGGCTGTCTTACTCCTTAAATCTGAGATGCTTGGGGTGTTCGCAGTAAAATGCGAACTCCATTAAACTCTACACTCCAGCAGAGGAGTGATCACTTGCAGAGATCTAATAGGTACAGAGTCCGAGGAACTCCTTAACGAGTGGGGATTAGAGAATGTGGTCGAGGTTCGTCAGATCTCACGGCAATCTTGAGAAGACCGCCTCCTTCGTCCTGACTTTCGACACTCCGACGTTGCCGAAGTTCATAAAGCCGGATATCTAAACTTAAATTTTCGCCCGCATGTTCCGGACCCGATGCGTTGCTTAAAGTACCAAAGGGTCGGGCATACGACGGCGAACTGCAAAGGCAACCCCCACCTGTGGGAAATGTGGAAAATCAGCACACCAGCCGGGTACAAGCTGCACCCTCCCACAGGTCTGCATTAACTGCTCGGGGCCACATCCATCCTGGAGCAAGGAGTTTCGAGTGTACCTTGATGAAAAGAAGGTACGAGAGTTAAAACGAAGGAATGACTATCATATGGCGAGGTGAAGAAAAGGTTTAAGGCGCTTGCGCCACCAGTCTTCGCCATAAGCTTTGCCAAACCGTTGTCAACTCCCGTCAAGAAGGAAAGTGTTGCAACGCAGACGTCCGTCGTTGACGCGGGCACTAGCACATTTTGTTCGTGTCAGTGCAGATGTGGCGCAAAACCCATTAAGGTCCTAACAACAAGGACCGCGGACGTCGGCAGCAACACTTAGGCAACCACGGCCCACCAAGAACAGCAAGTATAACAGGTCCACCAGTAGAAGAACAGTCATCTGCTACATTAGCTGTAGCTGCTGGTTCCACCGTGGCGGTAGCTCCTGCGACAGAGGCAGCTCCTTCAACAAAAGCAGTAAAGGCGACGCCTTCGGCTGGTAGCGGATGGCAGAAAGTTCGGGGTCCGAAATTCAAGCTAACGGACCACACTATGTTCGTGAAGTCCCCCTCTGCTTCTCCTCCCAGATCACCAACTGACAGGGAGAAGAAGGGGAAAAAAGCCTCGATGGAAGAAATGTCCGCAAGACCCTACGAGGCCGTTGTGCGAGAATCGTCTTCGGACCCTGAAGACATTCTGGTGGGCGAGCCTGGTCCCGTTCCTCAGCAGTCACCATCGGAGGACCCACCCGAACCGGGGCGGGTGAAGTTAAATAGGTAGGATGACTCCCATACTTCAAGCTAACAACAGGAAGTGGTAGTACCAGCACGGTCTAAACCCTTGTGTTTAGGTCTGCAAGAGACTCATTTTAAACCGACACACCCACCGGCGCTGGGAAGCTACGAACTGTATGGAAAGACAATACCGAGGGTGATCGAGCGAAAGTGGGAGTGGCGGTGTTTATCCTAAACACCGTCCACTCTGAACCTGTTGCTCTCACCTCCTCATTACAAGCAGTAGCTGTGAAAATACACGGTCCAATCCAACTGACTGTATGCTCTGTCTATCTGCCACCCAGTCCTGTATGTCACCTACGACGACCTGGTTGGCATTATATGACAACTCACTTGGCCTTTTCTCCTTTTGGGATATTTCAACGCTCATTGTGCGCTGTGGGGTTCTACCTCCGACTGCCCCAGGGTTCGAGTGGTTGGTAGATTGATAGAACAGGCCCGCCCGCTTCGCCATTATTTGCCCGTTCGTTTGGCTGTGGTATTGAAGGTTGTTGTTGTCTCTCGACATTTCCTTCTCATCGTTTATGATAGTTCACTTCTTTTCTATTGGTGCGTCGTCTAGTTGGCTATTTTATTGGATCAGTGACAGTGGACGTTTATGGAAATCAATTTCTGTTGTATATGTACCTAGATTACTGATGAGTGGGTTGTTGTTTTTGTGTGCGGATCTGTAGAAGGCGGCTGCGCTTTCTTGGAACCTTTGCTGAATTGTTTGTAGACCTGTTGCTTCATGGAGGTCATGTGTTGGGAATCGTGATGGCAGATGTAGGGCCCTTTGAGGGCTGTGTTTTGTATGACCTGCAGTTTATGGATATTTGTCCTTGAAGCATACCCCCACACTGGGCATGCATATTCAATGACTGGTCTTATTAAGCTGCAGTAAATTTTTACTCCAGTCGCTGGCGCCAAAGTACCGTCTCGGTTTAATAGTGGATACAGCTGTTGCAGTCTCGCGCTGGCTTTTCTCTTTATTTCTTCTATGTGCGTGCGCCAAGTTAGTTTGGCATCTAACGTTACACCGAGATAGCGTGCGGTATTTTTCCATGGAATGGGCTGTCCCTGGAGCGTCACTTGCGGATGAACTGCGTTTCTCTTTCCTCGGTGTGCGTCTTTTCTGGGTTGATGGCTATACGCCATCGTCTTGACCAGGCCTCAATCTTATCCAGCGCTTGTTGCTTGTTGCAGGCGATGTGTGGCGAGTTCCCTTTTGCGGCTGCTGGAGAAAACTGCCGTGTCGTCGGCATGCTGAGCTGTTTTGACACCTGCCGTTTCCGGGATATCCGATGTATACAGTGAGTATAACACCGGTCCCAGAACCGATCCCTGAGGCACTCCGGCGTTTGTTTTTCTTCTCGAGGAGAGAGCTGTCCCTACCCTCACCCTGAACGATATTCCCCGCAGGTACGATTCTAGCAGCTGTATGTATGGAATCCCAGGTCAAAACAACTTGCATAGCAGCCCAGAGTGCCATACGGAGTCGAAGGCCTTAGCTATGTCAAGAAGCACTAGTCCACAGAAGTTCCGGTGATTGAAAGCCTTAGTCGCCTCCTCGACCACTCGTAGGAGTTGGTGGGTGGTAGAGTGCTCCCGGCGAAACCCCATCTGATGGTTTGAGATTAGATTTCCTTCATCGATGATCTTCTCCATACTTGTAAGCAGTATTCTTTCGAATATTTTACTAACCGATGGAAGCAGGCTAATAGGACGGTAGTGCTGGGGAAATAAAGGGTCCTTGCCGGACTTTTGTATCCCAACGACTATTGCCTGTTTCCAGCATTTTGGGAAGGTCCTCGTTCTGAGAATGGTGTTGAAAACTTCAGCCAAGTATGAAAGAGCTTCCAACGGTAGGTGCTTTATGAGGGTGTTATTTATTCCATCTATTCCTGGTGCTTTATTGGGATGAAGTCTCTTGATGCACTTTTTGATTTCTGAGACGTCAACTTCTGGAATGTGCTGTGCATCGTCGGTGGCGGCTGCCTCCTTGTAGGTTCTCAGTCTCCGCCTAATTTCAGTCACCTGCTCTTCGTCTATGTCCATATCTAAGGGGGAGAAATGCTTCTCAAAGTTGTCTGCGAGAGCATCCGCCTTCTCCTGCGGGAGGTAGACTAACCCCCTTTCTCCGTGGAGCGGAGGAAGTCTTTGCTTCCGCTTCGTAAGTCTCCTTGTCTGTATCCACAGGGAGTCCTCATTGGGCCGTATCATTGAAACTCTGGCCTCCCATTCCTTATTTCTATGTTCTGTGAGGGCTGCTTTTAATTCCTTTTGAAGTCTATTAAGCAGGCTTTTGGTGTTTCGATTCCTCGTTAGCTTCCACTCTTTCATGACCCGGTTCTTGTTTCGGATCATGGCCAGAAGCTGAGGTGGAAGCTGTTGCATTGCGTGGTTGTTGGTTTGTTTCGAAGGGATGGCGGCTCCCGATGCTTCCTTCACGGTTGTTTCAAAGAACTTCAGGCTCTCCTCCACATTTTCGTGATGTCTTGTTCGAAGGCGTGGGCGATGATTTGTCGGTATCTGTCCCAGTTGGCGTGTTTGTAATCCGGAACAGTTTGCTGTTCAAGCTGCCATGGTCCTACCGCTATCTCGAAGAGTACAGGACAATGATCGGACGACAGCCGGTTGATGGTGCTAGCTGCTAGGTATCCTGTGATGCCTCTACTGATGCAAATGTCCCAGACGTCGGGGCGTCTTCCATTCGCCGGGTAGTGAGTAGGCTCTTCGGGGGCAGTTACATTCATGTTTAGCCTTTCTGCCAGTCTCCTTAGCTGTCTTCCTGAACTGTTACACGCTCGACTGTTCCAATCAGTGTGTTTACAGTTCAGATCGCCGCCTATGATCAGCCTGCCCCTTATGTTGGCCAGGTTGTTGATGTCTTCATCTTGTAACTGCGCTCGTGGTGGACGATAGGCTGATACTACAGTGATTTTTCCATTCGCGGTGGCTACTTCGACTCCCGCCACTTCAAGTTGGTTCATTGGCGGGAGAGGCACTTGGTTGTGTGGGAGTCCCCGTTTAATATATATATATATAGCTACGCCACCGCCTGCTGTTGGTCGGTCATAGCGGTAGCAGTGGTAATTTGGTATTGCTACTCGGATGCCTGGTTTCAGATGGGTCTCAGACACCAAGCACATGTCCACTCCTTGTTCGTGTATAAACTGTCTGGACTCAGTTGACTGGTTGTAGATACCATTTGCGTTCCACACACAAAACGCGATTCCATGTATATGAGGAGCTCTATCCATTACGTTCTTGGGTAGTGCTGGTGGTTGCAGCTAGAGCTGACGTAACTGCTGCCTGTATGTTCATTGGCAAGCGATTTAGCATCTCTATAATGTTAAGCATCATTTTCATCATGGTGTCCATCATTCCAGACAATTTATCCATGAGACAATGCACCAGGCTGTCAGCTGCTCCTTGTTTACTTGGCTGGTTGGAAGGGGCAGGTTGGGTGCCGACCGTTTCAGCTCGATACGCAGTCTTGTTAGTTTTCATATCTGCCTTTGGTGTTTCGGCGTGGTTGGCGACCTGGTTTGCACAGGTGTCCGTGTACGTGCTCCCATTCACACCACTAGTTGGATGTTTCTTATTATTCTTCTCCCGTTTGGGGTTCTGCTTTTTTTGAGTCTGACGTGGGTCTTCTTTCTTGTTAATGTCATTTGGTTCTTCTTCTTTCTGGCCAGCCATTGGCGGGATCTCCTGTTGATTTCTCCCTTGCGGTTTATTTCGGCGTTGGAGAATTTTGTCTTGTTCCGCGGGCAGTCCTCTTTGTCGATCGCGGGCTTTCTTGTACGCCTGGCATCCTTTGTAGCTTACGACGTGGTTTCCAGCGCAGTTGGAGCATTTCGCCGTGTCACGTCCTTTCTGCGCTGTACATTGGTTGGAATCATGTTTACCAGCGCACTTGACACAAACTGGTGGCATTTTGCAATTCATTGCCATGTGCCCATAGAGCTGGCAATTGTAGCATTGAGGTGATCCAGGTGATGAGCGGAGTTTTTCTGTAGTTACTTTGAGGTGGCATATTGTCTCTAACTTGAAGATCTCTCTATTTTCTGGTGTGTCCGGCAAGACGGCGAGGAAAAGGGGCGTTGCTACGTTGCTGCCCGGCCTCCTTAGTTTAGCTACTGTCTGGACGTTGAATCCTATCCCCTTTAGCTCCTCCTTCAGATCACTGGCTGGGAGTGTTCTGGGTATTCCTCTGAATACCACTTTCAGCAGGGGTAAGGCCCCAGTTGGAAATGTGTAGTATGGGGTGCCCGTTTGCTGCAGCATCTCGGTGACTGATGAGTAGTCGGCCACCGTAGTAAAAGTAAACTTGATTTTGTCCCCTCCTGCAGACTTGGCTACGAAGGGGTCCTTGACGACTGCTTCCACTTGGTCGTGCAGCGTCTTGAAATTTTCTTCGTATTGGACCAGTATAGGTGGAATATGGGCCGATCTCTTAGCTGGCGGGGTTGGTGTTTCCTCAGTCTGTATGGGCTGGAATGGATTGTTGGTTTCCATTAAAACCTCCGGGTCCAGTGCGGGTGGCGGCTTTGCTGTGCGGCGGGGTGTTATAAATCCTTCTGCGTCTGGTTGCTGAGCTTTGCGTCGGTTTCCTCCGTTTGAGGCAGTAGTCGTCTGCTTGGGGGTATTTGCTTTTTTTGAAGTTTGTCTGCGGTGGTTTATAAGGCGTCTGGAATGGGAATGTTGCGGCCGAGTACTCGGTCGTCCCCTTCTTCTTCTTGTTGTTTGCTTTCTTCTCTTTACTGGCTGTAGCACTGGAAAGTTGTTGTACGGGCACGCTGACTTTCGAACCACTTGCGCGTTGTTCGTTCCTCGGTTGCTTTACTTTCCCAGCTGTGATCGGAGAAGTTCTTCTCTTCGATGCGCCGGGGTCTACTGATCCGTGGGCAGGCTGGTTCGTCGTGAGCGTTATTCTTACAATTCCGTCGGGGTGCACCCTCAAGTCCTGTGGGAACTGCCTGGTCGTCGTCAGTGTTGTTCCGTCCGCTTCCAAGTCCGGTAGAGATAGCAGGGTCGTCACCATTGCCGCAGCTCCCGCCGGCAAAGTCGAGTGCGCTGGGGCACTCGGCCCACCTGGCGCGGAAGAGCGGCTAGCGTATTCCTTGTCGCACATCTACACGTTACGATGGTCAACTCTGAACTGATAGAACAGGAGGAAATTTGTATCCTGAACACAGCGCAAATGACTCATTTCAACACTGCTTCCGCTATGTCTTCTGCCATTGACCTTTCATTGTGCTCCCCCTCAATCGCGGACTCCGTGCAATGGGAGGTGGATCGTGACCTTCATGGTAGCGACCACTTCCCAATATGGATGCACATAGATTTTAAACGTGGAGGATGCAATAACCGACACAAATGGAACGTCAGCAAAGCCGATTGGCAACTCTACCGCCGCTCCCTTGCTCTTAAAGAGTATAACAACGTTGAGGAAGTGATTAAACAGACAGCTGACGCTTCCATGCCGAAAAGTTCCGGAACGCTGTGAAGGACGCCCGTCCCGTGGTGGAACAGGGTCGCAGGCGGGCGTTGCGTCGATTTAGGTTGCAGCCAACATCCGACAACCTGGCAGCGTTCCGTATTGCAAGAGCAAAGGCGCATCGTGTTATTAAGGAGAGCAAAAAACGTCATGGCAGGCATTTGTGAACACAATCAATAGTTCCACATCATCATCCAAAGTATGGGAGTCCATCCGCTGTATATCTGGAATGTACTCCCACCCACTACTGGATCAAGGACGTGTAGTTACCGACGAACGAAGCACAGCCCAGCTGATGAATTTCTCTCCCATCTCTCGTCTGCCACCTTGTACCTTCAGTTCCAGCAGAGAAGGACTGCTGCCGAAAGGCGCATGCTGTGCTTTGATTCGTCGGGCACAGAGGCGTATAATAGCCCATTTTCATTCTGGGAGCTGGAGTCGGCACTAAACAGTGCCAATGACACCGCTCCAGGGCCTGATATGATCCAGTACCAGATGCTGAGGGCACTTAGTACTAGAGATGGGCAGGTCCGAGATTTTAAAGGAGTCGGGTCCGGATGTACATCCAGCGCTGCGGACCTGCATCCAGGTTCCGTGTCCGGCGGACCTGTATGGGTCCGGCTCTACAATCGGGCGGGCGGAGTGTATGGCGGAATTGGATCTGTGCGGACCTACATCCAGTTACGTGTCCGGCCGAGTTGTATGGGTCCGGTTCTACAATCGAGCGCGCGGAGTGTATGGCGGAACTGGATGTGTACGGACCTACATCCAAATACGTGTCCGGCGGACCTGTATGGGTCCGAACCTACAATCGAGCTTATGATGGATACAAATCCTACCAAGGAGAACTGCAGTATGAGTTATATCGTGTTTATCCATTAATTTATGAAATGAAAGAATATTAATTCTGATAATTTTGTTTTATTTTTGTCTGAAACTCACAATTGTACGTAATATTAGAAAATCACAGCATAATCAGACTTGATAATGATAAAAGTAAAAGTAAAATTTCTGTGGGCTTCTATAAGAATAAAATGAAATCATTTCTTAATAATGTTTAAGTACTACTAAAAAAAATCGAAAGTCTTTGTTAACTGTTAGTTTTTTTTTTTTACTCAAAATGAAATTATTCAAGAGTCAACATTTTTAGATAAATATTGCCTTTCCACAATATACCAGCTTAAGAAACAGTTTATTATAAATGAACAAAAAACAAAATTGCAAGTATAACTTATTTTAAATTGTGAGCGAGAAATTACGTGAGATTTGTTCTTATATTATGTATAGTGTTTTGCTCTATATACTATGTGAAACTGTTTTGATTGAGTGAATAAAACGTTGTCGTGAATGCTAAATCGAGTGCGATACAATGCATTTTAATCAAACAGTAATATCTATGTTTTGCCAGCTATCATAAAGTGTTTTTGGTGCTTTCAAAATCTTTATTTTATTTTGTGCAATTTCAGAAACTTTTAATTTCTTTGTAATTTTATTTAAAATTATTTCCAATTTAGTTGAAAGTATTTTTAAGCAAGATTTAATTCTTAGTAATAATAACCGATTGTTTGAGCCATTGTTAGACGTTCTAGAAACGGCTGGATTATAAAATATTTCTGTAAAAGCGGCCAGCAGAGTAGCTCGCAATAATATCACGTAATCATTTATATATATTACTAGCTGTTACCCGCGACTTCGTACGCGTGGATTTAGAATTTGTTTGCTAGAATTGGATATACAAAGCTGAAAATTATCTAAGATGTCCCAAACAACACTGAGTCGGCATAATATGACGGAAACGCCATCGATATACCATTCTATCTTCGAACCTGTCTCATGACTAAAACTGTTATTCATATCGGAAAAAGTATCCTATTTCGTTCCCAAATATACAAAGTATTTCCTTGTCATCGGTATACACATATATTCATCAAAACGTAAAAAAAAAAGATGGACACTCACTTTCGCATACACAATATTATTAGTTTAGATCACACAAAAACTACCTGTGGAACCAGTATACCGTGAATAAAGTTAACGCTTTCTACCGCCAAAGATTTGCCAGAACATCCTAGGCTTGGCTCAAACTATGAAAAACAATTCATAAAAATATTTGGACCCAATGGGATTAGTTCCCGGAGCAACGCTGAAGGATTAATAAGAAGCAAACTCGTTACTACTACGCCACCCTAACATTGCCTAAGTCAGCTGCGCATTACAAATATACATAAATATTATGCGTTTGTCTTTTACAGTTGAGATAGTTTTCATAATTTAATGACTATGTTCTTATTTATACATAATATAGTATCCCATCTCGATCCTAATGTCAACAGCATCTTCCTGTCAAATTTCATCACGATCGGAGTATCCGTTTAGCCCAAGGAACGTAACAAACAGACATAAAGACAGAGTTACTTTCGCATTTATAATATTAGTATAGATATGTATAATGTTCCTTGGAAACTCTACGAACCATGTTTCTGCAATAAAGAGATGTTAAATGTATTATCCGATTTGTCCTTAAGCCATCAGAATTTAGAAAGTTAAAAATTCTAGAGACTTTGTGATCAATCAAACTGAACGTTAAAAGTTTAATAATACTACAACGCATTAAAATTACAAGTTAAATTATAAGTCCATTTTTATTTAGCACGTAAAACATTCCTCACCTTAGAAGCATGAACCCGACCAATAAAGTACTACCGGGTTTTAGCTACCCATTGACATTTAATAGTTATTGTAATTATCTACTAGCAGTCAGACATTAAGAAATAGTTTTTCATTTATAATATCATCTTTAAACAGAACTGTAATCCAATCGTACAGTAAATGACATTAAACTCTTCAAAACATAGATTTCAAATCGAAACTGTAATGAAAAATTGCATTCCAGCTCCACGTTGCAGGTCCGGCCGTGGTTCAACCTCCGACCACGCGAGAACTGTGGCGCTGTTACAGGTCCGGCTGGAAGCAGATCCGACAAGCTCTCGGATGTACATCCATCCCTCGCGCAAGTGATACGGGTCCGCGGAACTGCATCCATCCTGACCTACCCATCTCTACTTAGTACTGATGCTAAAGAGTACATTTTAGATATTTTTAATCGGATTTGGACCGGAGGACGTTTCCCTGACTAGTGGAAAGAAGCAACACTCATTCCTATTTTAAAAACTGGAAAAGAAAGATTGTTGCCAGGTAGCTATCGTAGTATTGCCTTGACTAGCTGCGTGGGGGAAGACACTTGAGAGGAAGGCCAATCGCCGCCTCGTCTGGTGTTTTGAGTCCCGTAATCTGCTGAGCAGCTTTCAGTATGGATTCAGAAAGTTCCGTTCCACCTTGGCCATCTCATCCTGCTGGAGGCGGCAATACAGAATGCGTTTATACGCAGCCAAAATCTTGTGCGTGTTTTTTTCGATATCGAAAAGGCCTACGATACTACTTGGCGACATGATATTTTATAAAGTTACACTAGTGGAGTTTTAGGGGTAATCTGCCCCGTTTTTTTAATCTTTTTTATCTGATCGTTGCTTCCGGTACCGAGTCGGCAGTGAAGTGTCTCATCTTTTTATTCAGGAAAATGGTGTTCCTCCAGGGTCAGTTTTAAGCGTGACCCTTTTCGCTATCGTGATAAATAGCATTTCAAGTGTAATAAGGAGCCCCATTCGGCACTCCTTATACGTGGATGATGTTTTAATTTTTTGTACATCGTACAGCCTGAGAAGCGCTGAGCGGCAGCTGCAACTCGCGCTGGATAGTCTGGATGAATGGTCGGTGCACACCAGTTTTCGTTTCTCTGCCGATAAAACGCGGTGTCTAATCTTTACTCGTAGCAGAACTGTTTTAGCAGAGCCCCACATTACCTTGAAGAATACCGTTTTATATTTTACTGATACTGTTCAGTTTCTGGGCCTAATATTGGACAGGAGGTTAACTTGCCTGCCACATCTTAGAGATGTGAAAGCCAGAGACTCAAAAGCTCTTAATATTTTAAAATGTCTGTGTGGCAGGTCATTGGGCGTTGACCGCTCCAGCCTGCTACAATTTTAAAGAGCCTTTGTGCGGTCTCGGTTTGAATACGGTTGTATCGTGTATGGTTCGGCACGGGGCAGCTATCTCCGTATATTGGATAGTGTCCGCAATGCTGGAATTCGGCTCGCCACGGTGCCTATCGCACCAGCACCCTTGTCAGCATTTGTGCTGACTCGGTGAGCCGCCGCTTGCCATCCGCTGGCGTCTCCTCATGGTGCGACACTACCTGCACGTTGCCATAACACCTGGCAATCCCGTGTACGACATAGTTCTACATCCAAGCTAAGAGCGACTTTATACCAATCGGCATAGAGCCACTAAACCGTTCAGCTACCGTACAAAGGCCATTTTAGAACAATACGAATTTGAGCTTTGATCATTTTATCACCATGGTTGGAGTCAATTTACTCTCTGGTTTTAAAGGAGGCCAAAACAATTTTTGAATTTTCCCGGCATAACAAACTGTTTACCGCTGACAATGTTTTTATTAATATTTTTACAGATATTTTAAATGAATATCACACATTTACCCTGGTGTATACGGATGGGTCTAAGCAGACTAACGGAGTTGGCTGCTCCGTCGTGTTCCCTCGAGCGACTTACAAATACAAGCTTAATAGCAGGTGCAGCGTTTACACTGCGGAATGTTACGCCCTGTTAAAGCCGCTCCAGCATATGAAGGTAAGCCGCGGTATGAAGTACATCATATGCTGTGATTCCCTCAGCTGTATTCAGGCGTTAGCAACCATGTACCCAGCAGACCGTCTAGTCCAAGACATCCAGGACGTCCTCCAATCTTGTGGAATGGCGGTTTTATTCTGCTGGGTACCGGGCCATCTGGGAATCAGTGGGAACGAGGCAGCTGATGCAGCTGCCAAATTAGCCTGCGACAAGGACAGAACTGACTTTCATTCGGTCCCAAAGTCAGACCTTGCCTCGGCGGCGATGAGATTTGTTTTTGATGTTTGGCAGGGGCAGTGGTTGGAGGTAGAGCATAATAAGCTCCGGCTGGTCAAACCAACCATTCAGCCGTGGAGCAGTTCCTTCCAGGGGGCGAGGGGGGATAAAGTTCTCCTTATTCGCCTCTCTATAGGGCACTGTTCGCCGAGAGGAACCTCCGGAATGTGATGCTTGTGACGTAGCTTTGACGGTGCACCACATGTGATGTGTGATATTTTTAGGTTTAAGGGCAGACGTTGGCCTAGCTTGGATTGGTGGTCTTTTTCAACCATTAATCCAAGAACCATTGTGATGTTTTACATTTTACCATATATCTGGCTGGCCAGTATACAGCCAGCCAGGTAGTTCACTCTTTTGATTTGGTTGGCCCTTTTACAGCCAACCATTCAATTTTTGCAATTTTACTCTTAATGGCCATTACACAGCCATAGTTCCTGTATTATGTTTTACCTTGCAGTCTGTGCGGGCGACCTCTCTACAATTGGCCATGCAGAAGACATTTCAGTTCGTATTTTAGAATCCTATTTTATTCTGCTTTCTGTGTGGTCGACTTCCTAACAGTCGACCACACAGGCGGCAATTGTATTTTATGCCTTGTTGTTATTCTCGGTATTAGTTAGGGCGCTAATGACCACGCCGTTGACGCTCCCGTAAGAACTAATAACAACAACTACTACTACTACTACTACTTCAGCTTTTTACAGTTCTCTACCTGTTTTAATCCTTTTATCATGTCATCTACAAACACTCTAATTTCTGATAGTAAACAATCAACACAATTATTCAATAGAATAATAAATAACACTGGTCCCAATACGCTACCCCGTGGCACTCCCTTTTTTTTCACTGCATTTCCTACCCTAACTTTCTGTTTTCTACCTTTTAAAAAATTCTTCTAAGCAGCAATGACGTTGTCATCCACTCCAATAGTTTTTATCTTATTTACTACCATTTTATGGCTCACTTTGTCAAAAGCCTTTGAAAAATCTAGTGCTACACTATCAATTTGGTCTGCCTTGTCCATTTAATCTGAAATATCTTGCATATATCCCACCAACTGACATTCGCATGAATATCCTTACCTAAAGCCATATTGCCTACTTGATAAACCACTTACGCTCCTCACATATATTTCTGATGTGGTTTCCTTAATTTACCCACCTCTAAGGTCAAACTGTTCGGCTTATAATTTTCAACTCTATTTCTCACCCCTCCTTATGTATCAGCACTAATATCGCACTTTTCCACCTGGTGGTAAGCAGCAAAGTATCCAGACTCAATTTAAAAAATATTTCAAGATAAGGTACAATGTCACATCCGGCTATCTTAAGATATCTGTGGTAATATTATATACACCAGCCCCCATTTTTTTTCTTATTTCCTCGTGATATCTTCAGGATGAATTTTAAATTTTTTGGTCTGTTCATTTCTAATTGTATTATTAAACTCGTTCTTCAAGTTAGATGCTCCCGTTCCTGATTCACTTGTCCCTAATGCTCTCACTGAACCAGTTTCTTAAAATCTCTGCATTTACTAAAATCCTCATTAATATCTTCTCCTTCCTTATCTATAAGCATCTCAACAACCTCCCTTCCTCTCAGTTTTCTAACATAGCCTTATAAATGTCTAGATGCATCAGTCAGTGGTCCCCTGCACTGACAATACTCTTCATAAACCCATTTTTAGGTACCTTCTTAGCTATTATTTAGAACTTGTTTAGTTATTTTAAATATTCCCTACTACCCTGCTGTCTCTTATCTCTGTTATGTTTTCTTACCAACTGTACCTCCTCACCACCATATTATAGTACAAAGGTTCTCTATTTCTCTCTCTTCTTCTATTTGATAGCGGCCATCTAAGGACCACGAAAAGTAATCCCATGCATTCTATTTCTTTAGCATCTGTGATTTTTCCCATCGTGGATCTACAATCAGTATCACTTTGATCATCTATTTCCATCCCTTCATCAGCCTATCCTAAAAAAAATTCACCATCCTGACCCAATCATCAGTGGAAATGGGCTCCCTTACCCCTATTGCTAACAACTCGGAAAGTACCCTCCTGCCCCTTCTATTTAGGTGTAGGCCATGCCCAGTGAAATCCCACCAACCAACGGTGTTCACAAGCACAATACCCAAGACGGAACTAATGCCTTTTCCACATTTACTTCCCCCACAGCATAGTTGAATTGTGACCGTTCATGGTGACTTAGGACCTGCAATAGTTTCACCCTGGTATGCTGCGCCTCCTTCACCATCTTCCTCAGGTCACACTCTATACTATAACTCGCGTTTCTATCAATATTATTCCCCGCACCTTCCACTGTCACTACTATATCGTCCTTAGTGAAACTCCTACAAAGTGAACCTATATCCTTTATTACCTGACCTAATGTTGCACTAGGTTTGAAAATGTTGCACTAGGTTTGAAAAAATTTGTGACCTGGTAACCTGTACCTAACTGATCCTGAAGAGGCGGGCCTACACCTCTCCCATGGATACTACCTAGCATCAGAACCTTTTTTTTTTTTCTTGCCTTGCATGGCCTTACTCCTAAAGGCCTGCTGCATCTTAGCTAATTTTGGTGAGTTATTGAATGCGCTTCTGCGAAGGTTCCAATAACCCCAAAAAAAACAAAAAAAAAAAAAAAAAAAAAAAACCTCTTCCCCTTTACTCCCCTTAATTTAAACAAACCCACAGATTTTTTCTGATTTCGATGGAAATTTTCAGACGTATAATTTAAAACAAACAGAAAAATACTGCTTATGTATAGTTTCCAAAAACGCAATCCCTCTTTCCCTTTTA
>JARYHS010013631.1:194484364-194589338 GCA_031002005.1 Vandiemenella viatica
GTCCTTGAATAAATCTCCTATAATATTTACACAATCCAAAGAAACTCTTTAGTTGTTTCTTATCTCTAGGTCGGGGAAAATTCTTAATGGCATTTATTTTATGATTACTAGGCAAGATCACCTGTGGTGTAATACGATGGCCCAAAAATTCAACCTCTTTTTGCAAAAATGTACATTTCTTTAACTTAATAGTCATACCCCCCTTTCTCAATGCTTCTAAAACTTTTCTAAGTAGCACCCATGTTCCTCAAGTGTTTCTGACATTATAAGAATATCGTCTACGTATATTTCTACTCGTTCAAGCAGTTCCTTTCCTAACACACTATCCAAAGCACGAATAAAGGTAGCCACTGAAATATTTAACCCAAATGGTAAAACTCGAAAATTATAACAACGGCCATCAAATAGAAAGGCAGTGTATTTCCGGGATTCTTCTGAAAGCGGGACTTGCCAATAGGACGCAGTCAGATAGATAGACGAAATATATCTTTTACCTTTAAACCTGTGCAACAAATCACTGATAGGTGGAGGATGATCCCATTCTGTTACTAAATGCTTGTTTAATGTGCTAGCATCCAGCACTAGTCGCACACAATTGTCAGGTTTTATTACCACAACCAAGGGATTATTGTAAGGACTCCTTGATCTCTCTATTACCCCCACTCCAACATTCAATTTATCTCCTTATTCACTTCATCTCTCTTGGTCAAAGGGATTGGATATGGCTTAATAAAGAAAGGCTCTTCAGACTTTACAGTAAGCTTGCACTCATAATTTTTGATTAGACCTAGTTTGTCAGAAAATACGTCCCTATATTCTTCATTTAGACATTCCATCGTTTCTTGTTGGTCTGACGGCAATAGTTTCATACTGTTTGGGTAATTAATAACGTTTCCTTCACTTATCTCCTGACCTTCAATCAGACTATTAATCTCATTACTCTGCCTTAACACATTTACACAAATCTGTGGTAACAGTTCGTCACAAACTCTAGCTACACCAGCATTCTTATATTTAACTCTCACGTGATCAACTTCTTGTATGCCTTTCCAAACAGTCTTCTCAAAATCAACCCAGTATTCCCCACTGTCTAATTTAATCCGTAAGTTACCTTCTCCACAGTCTACCAAAGCCTTTACTTTTGTAAGCCAATCCATGCCTAAAATGCAATTAACATTCAACTTACGGACTACATACATGGGTATTTCTACATTTACAGTACCGATACACCCTTCCATCAACATTTCCTGCTTAATTCTCTTACTTCGAGAACCAGTAGCAGTAATAACTGTCATACTACTAACAGGTAACACTTCAATTTGATTGGTGCTTTCAATTTCATTAAATAATCCCTCAGCAAGGCAAGAAATCTGTGACCCAGTGTCAATAAGAGCATCCATTTGTTTATTGCACTATGGGAACTTTATCTAAAACTTCATCCTTATCCTCCACCTCTTCCAATAAATCTTCTCGGGGATTATTCATAAAAATGGTATTAACACTATAGCAGTTGGTACCTGGACCCACATTCTTGTCCACCACTGCGGGGCCCATCACAGGGGTGGTCTTTAGTTTGCCTGCCCCCCATGCTGTCTTTCCCTTTCAGATTGAGGGTTCTGTTCTCTCACTCCCCCATTATCATTCCACCTTGCGTAATTATCACGACCCCATCCCCTAGATCTACCATCCCTTGACCCATTACCCCTTCAAGGGGAACTCCTGCTGCCCCTCCTATGGTGTTGATGGTGGTAATGTTGTTCATTGAATGACTCCTGGGCATCCAAGCGTCTCAACAATTCAGAAACCCTATCATCATTTACTACATCCAAAGTGGCAATTAAATTTCTTGTTTGCTGAGGTAGCCTAGCTCCTATCAAATCAATGAATTCCTCCTCTCCATAAGGATGGTCTAAATACTTACAACGGATCCAACATTTATGAAAAAAGTCATACTGAGTTTCCTTACCAGGTTTATAGGGCCTACCAGTTATCAACTTTTCCTGAATCTGCATGCCTGTCGACCAAAAATGTTTCAAAAAGTTTTCTTTAAACAGCTTGTAGTCAGTCACTTTCCTAGTTTGTCTATCACACCATGTCCTAGCATAAGACTTCAGATGTTTACCCACAAGTGCAATTTTCTTACTGTGGGTTAACAAATTAAAATAGTCTGATCTTTCAAAATTATCTATAAACTCAATAGGGTGAAGTCTTCCACTGTCATCATAGAATTCAAATTCTTCCTTAATATCAGCACTGATAACTGGATTACCTGTTAAGGGAATCTGACTTAACTGAACCTGTAACTCAGTAACCCTTTTTTCTAACTGATTTACATTACTTTCTAATCCATGCGGTAACTGTTCCTGCTGCTGCACCAATGTATTAATATTTAATCCCACCTCTTGTCTCAACTCATTGACCCTTTGAGCAGCTTTACTATCACTGGCTTGGAATAAAGCAACATATTTCTGCTTCACTTCTCACAATTTTCCCTGACTTCTTTATAAATCAAATTTACACATTCAGTCTTATTCTGTTCACAAATTTCTGTAACCTTTTTAAACTTCTCATTACATTCTGTTACTACCTTCCCCAATTTAGAATCTAAATTGTTAATATCCTCCTTGAATAGAGAGCTAAAACCCTGAAATTGCTCTGCGATTTTAACATCAACACATTTAGTCAATTCAGAGAATTTGCTCTCAAAATCCAATTCATTTTTAAACTAAGATAACTTACTGTCAAACTTACTATCAATTTCGGAAAACTGAGACTTAATTTCAGAAAATTTGCTGTCAAGATTTAACTTATTTTTAAGTTCTGAAAATTTGTTATCGAATTTACCATTGCAAACTGAGAATTAATTTCAGAAAATTGAGAATTGATCTCAGAAAATTTGCTGTCAAATTTGGCTACATTAAGATTCTAGAAATGCTTGTAGATTCTGACTATTAGCCATTTTCAGTAATTAGCAAATCAACATGAAAACAAAGTTAAGAAAAATTAAAAATTTTCTAACATGCCACAAAATAACATGCAAGAGCAAAATTTTAATATTCAGGACTTACTTTTGTATCACTTAAATACTATTCGTCACTTTAAATTTCAGCTAGCAGCACTTTTCACCACTGAACACCACTATTTTCACTGATTAACACTTAATCACACTTTCCACACTCAAAACACTGTACTGCTTGAAGACTTTATCTTGAGGTCGCAGAAAACCCGCTGGCCGTCGGAAATTTATTGCCGATTGCAGACGTCGAAGGAAAATCTCCGATGAGTGCTGTCACTCGTATTCAGACTGACGTCGATGCCGTTAAACCCGTGTCGCCGTTCTAAATGTCGCTTTGCAGTTCGCCGATACCTCGTCGCAATTTGCTGCAGATTCTTTTAGAAGATTAACATCTCACAGATGTTACTAACTTTTCGTCCTGTCACGGTCGCCATATTACGTTCTTCGGTGGATTAATTTACATATATTGATTAATTAAAAAGTCCACCAGAAGGTTATTTTGAAGATTTGTTTATTGTTTTCAAAACGAAGTTAGAGATATTCACAAGCATAGATACAATACAGATATGCACTTCTGAGCCGTTGCAAATAAAATCTCTGTGAACTAACTGGATGAATCTCTTTGTAAAACTGAATACTGAATGAAGTCAACTAACTAACTAACTGCTCTGTCCAGCCGATCTGTTTATATAGTCTCTATCGAAATTACTAGAATTCTTCAAAGGCATCCGCCCGATATTTCTGGGTCATTAACAATCACTCAAATAATCAAACATATTAAAAACAATCGGAATTAATACAAAATTACTTAAAAACATTACAAAATGATCAGAAATGGTAATTAGAGATACTTAAATACAAAATTATTTGCAGAAATCATCTCAAACTGTAGAAAATTGTACTGTAGACATCATAACTTGCATTAATACATGGAATTACAAACATTTAAGAAATTCTCTTGCACTACTCGGTTCTTAAACATATTAAACGGACTTTAAATAATTTTCTTTCATAAAACAAAGTCTATATACACTGATTTACAAGAAATTACAAAACAAACATACCAGATCATATACAAGCAAACTTTAGCTCACTACAAATACTTCATACAGTACAATACTATTCAAAATTCAGATATGAGGGCTGTTACACAGTCTTTTGTTGTGTAGATTCTTCAATGGCTGTTTCGAACATAAGCATCATCTATGGCTTGTTTTCTAGCGATGTTAACAGTTTTTATTTTCTTAATGATTTCAATAAAGTTACTTATTACATCGGTTCGATAAAAAAAATTCTTGGTTGAATGGCACAGTCATTATTTCATCTAAAAACACTTCGTAAGACCTTGAAAGGCCTACAGTTCATTTTACTTTAAAACTTGAATTGTAATAGATTTGCGATAAACTACTAGGACATAAAAATATAATCAAAATTCATTTAAACTACTTCATTTAAATATCTTAATAATATTATTAATGGAATATATAATATTCATACATAATATAATATCCATAAATAAAATTTATTAATTAGTAAATAATTAAAGTTTTTATAATTACAACATTATTACTAAATAATTAACATTATAAATCATACAGTCTATTGGATTCTACACTTAATGTACCGTAAGTAACGCTATCGTCCATGCGGCTAAGCGGTCCCCACTATCCATGCTCTATCGCAAGAAGGGTTAAATCTATGAAATATTGTCTATGACGAAATTTGTAGAGAATTTTATGCTCTAAAACTTTTCCAATAGCTCAAAATAACATTTAGAGTAAAGGAAGCGACATATTTGACCTTGAATATCTTGACTAGCGTACATGAGATGCTATGAAACTTTTGAGCCAACTTATATAATATCAAAACAAAGGTATGTGCATATTTTCAGCTTGTTATCTTTCATTCCGAGGTTTGCCCTTTTTTTCACCTTATTTGACTGAATTGGTTCAGACGCGTTTAAATTCTGAATCAGGTCATTTGTTGATTGGGAATGTATGGTTCCGATGAACAGCCAATGCCTTCATATGTAGGATCATTTTAATTATCTTGATCATCTGTTTCATTTTCAGTTTGAGCTAGGTCAGAATCAGAGTACCCGTAACAAGTTAAGGTCTTATCTGCATATACTGTTACAGGAAAATCTTCATGGTGTAAGACAGAACTCATTACAGGTGGTAAATTCGGATGTGATTGATTCCTTTTAATAATTGTTGAAACAAAAATAACAATCAGTTAGATGATCCTTTAGTTCCCTCCAAATCATAGGAATTGCAAATTGCATATGGTGTGTTCCATTTTCCCACCCAATTAATTATTTTCTGTGTGCCCACTCTTGTGACACTTTCTACAATATTCATCAAAAATATTACATACTCACCACACACTTTTTTCCCTTTTCCTACACTGATTTTGGGTGTGTCGTATTTTACAACAATTGAAACATTTTATACACGGTCGGTAACCCTTCCTGGTTCCTCCGTACACTTATAACTTCTGTCATTCATTGACATTATCGCAATTGATGAGCTGAATCAACCACTTCCGATAGGCGAATATTTTCATCTCAATTCCTGACAATTGCTTTAATCCAATCGTTTGATAGTCCCTGAATAAAATAAGTCCTGCCGAGCAAATACACAAGGTTCATCGTCCCCGCTATCATATCGTTGCGCATACCCTTCTAAAAGTTTATCTGAAATCGCACTGCATCTCATCGATTCTGCTACCCCAAAAATCTACACTTTCAGTTTTACCCTGTATTGCTTGAAACATTTGGAAAGTATAGAAATCAGTCGTTCTTCTACTGGAGTAATCTATTCTATTTTTATTTTTGCCGCAGCCCATGAATTATTTTAATCTATAATCATTAGTCTAAATCGCAAAAGAAGTTCTTTGTCCACTACATGTAGCGACTCAAACGTCACATCAGCATTATCAATAGATTCCCTTAAGTTACGTCTGTGACCATCAGAGGAGTTAATTGAAGAGCTTTTGATACAATAACAAAGTACACATCGCGTGACCCTTCACTTGTATCAATTCTCATTTTGAAATCGTGTTAAACTAACTGAAGCTTACTTCTATCTGTCTCGTCGAGATTGCGGTTGTATCTGCTACGTGCTTTCCACTAACGTCGTCTTGTTCACTGAACCGAAGACGATCGTCGAAAGAAGTAGCAACTGGCGCTTCTGACTCTCAGACTGCGCCCGGTTCCACTGCAACTCTCGCTTTCCAGTTGTATGCAGCCAACCTCCAACAGGCTTTGAGCAAAAAATAGGATGTTAGCTTCGTTAAGTGGGGGATGAGAAAGTAACGCTATCCTTAAATTAGATTCATTGATTATGTACGGCGGCAGAGCTACATAGCAAGTAGCTCAGCGATGCAAAGTGTTCAACATCTGCAGATCAACTTGAGGGTACATGCATCACCCAAGTATAGGTTGGGATTTCTTAATTTAGTCGGCACATGGCAGACGTATTCTACTCTGCAATGGCACTATGCTCAACCTACCTTATTTGCCCCTGAGCGGCAGTGTATGTGCCTTCAGAGGTGGCGCGCGGTATAGAACAATGGTCCTATTCATGTGGTCTGCTTGGCTCTCTCAGAACTAGACGCTATTTATTCAATTATTTTACGTGCTAAGAGAATCTGCTGACACACCCAATCAATTAAGCGCATCGTGGCTACTCTTATAAACACAAATACTGCCGACAACCTTTGGCACCCTCTTGCACCTCCAATTGAAATGGAGTAGTCGGAACCTCGAAAGATGGATACATTAGTCTATGGTTTCTTGCTGCCACGAATTGGTGTCGATGACGCACAGAGGTGGCGCTCCTCTGTTGATCGTTCCTTGCTGATGCTCAGGGAGTCTGCACTCCATTCTGATGGTGCTGTTATAGTGTCATTTTGGGTGTTTTCATCTTATCAAAATGTTTTAGCATCTTATGTTATTTCTCAGAAATAAAATGGCCTGATTACGGGGATTTCTGGAGTGGAGACTATGGAATAAATCACTCAGGGGCAGCCCCAGAGAAGCCAGGACAAGATGGGGTAGCAATAATTATGAACAGAGAAAGGGGCCGAAGAGAAAAAGGATATGTCCAATTCAATGAAAGGTTTAATAATGGTAAGACTGGAAACAAAACCAAAAGACACTATAATGGTCCAGGTTTATATGCCAGCAACAGAGCATGATGATCAAGAAATAGATAATATCTATGAAGACACAAAAGAACTATTACTGGAATAAAGGTGATGGAAACCTTATTATACTTGGTGATATGAACGTTGTAGTGGGAGAAGGGAAGAAAGAAGAGATAACTGGGAAATATGGTTTGGAAAGAGGAACGAAAGAGGCGACAAACTGGCCGAATTCTGTTCAAAGATCCAACTTGTGATTACAAATACGTGGTTTAATGACCACAAAAGGAGAAGGTACACTTGGAAAATGCCGAGTGACAACAGCAGATACCAAATCGATTACATATTAGGCAAAAAGATGTTTATGAACCAAGTTAAAGATAGCAGGAATTACCCTGGTGCGGATGCAGACACAGATCACAATGTGGTAATCATGAAAGAGGTACTAAAGTTCAAGAAACTGGGTACAAAAACTATTACCTGCAAATTGCAAACAGAAAATTTGAAAGATGAAAATACTGTTAACCTATAACAATAGAGAACGGATAAAATGAATATAATGAGGTAGTAAGAAACGTGTAAGAAAGATGGACTCGCATTAAGCATGACCTGACGGAGGCTGCTGATAAAATTTTAGTGAAAAAAGAAATTGTACCAAGAAAGGAATGGATTACCAAAGAATTACTTGATATGATGGAAGAGGGAAGACTGCTGAAGGGATCAAGAGATGAAATGCATAAGAAGAAATATATATCACTGACAAACGCTATTAACAAAGGAGCAAGAGTTACAAGAGAAAATTATAACAGTATCTGCTCCGAAATAGAGAAAAAGTACGGAATAGCAATACGGAATCTGCATATAAAATAGCTGAAACTTTGTTTGGTAAGCGATATAGCAAAGGCAATGCAATAAACGATGCAGGTGGTAACATCGTTAGCGATCATGGTCTGACTTTTGTCAGACCATTTCTCGAATATGGTAATGCAGTATGGGACCCACATTTTCAGTATGGGTGCAAAAAAGGGCTGCTAGAATTGTTTCTGGAAATTATCGCAGAATGCAATCAGTAACAGATATAATAAAAGAGCTGGCATGGGATTCATTGCAAGACAGGAGGAAGGTGAGAAGGGTCATGGGATTGTACAAGGCGTATGCTGGTTATGAGGCATGGAAAGATATTGGTGTAGGTATGGAAAATATTGAATGGAAGTGAAAAGATGACCATAACCACAAGCTGGCGCTGGATTTCAGGCACAAGGGTGTGGGAAGATTCTCTTTTTTAGGTAAGGGTGTCAGGGATTGGAATAAGTTTCCAAATGAAATGATGAATAATTTACTAAAAACATTGAAGGAATTTAAAGTTAAAATTCGTAGATGGCAAATGTAGGTGGGTGCAGTAAAAGGGAAAGATGGGTGTTTAGGGAGATTGTCACCAGAGCATGTGCTCCATTACAATTAAATTAAATTAAAATTAAGTCATGGTGGAATGTGAAAAGGTGGAAGCAATACATAGAAAACTAGTACGAGTTTACAAAATTAGATGAAAATAAGATTCTAGGAAGAGAGGATGAAGAGGAAGAAGAAAATAAAGGAAGGAAATAGCACTAGCGAGATTAAAGAATAATAAGGCACCGGGTATCGATAATCTGAAAGCGCAACTCCTGAAAAAAGTGGTTCTGTAATGAAAGAAAGATTGTTCCAGCTAGTACACGATATTTATAAGGAATGAAAAATACCCTCAGACTTTGAGAAAAATGTAATCATTTCCTTACCAAAGAAGCTAGGTGCTAAAAAATGTGAGCAGTACCAAACAATAAGCTTAATAGTTCAAGCATAAAAAAATTATCACCAATGTAGTACTACAACGAATGGAAAAAGAAGTAGAAGAGTTTCTAAAAGAAGACCAATTCGGTTTCAGGAAGAGGAGAGGTACAATTTTTTTTTTTTTTTTTTTTTAACTGCCTTACATCTCTTTTTAACATTGAGGTCTTTTAGAGACGGGAAAGGATGGGGGGCAAGGAATGGGGGCAAGGATGGGGGCAAGGAATGGGAAGAAATTCGGCCATGGCCTTTTGAAGGAAGCATTTGCCTGGAGTGATTTGGGGAAACCATGGAAAACCCAAATCTGGATGCCCGGACGGGGATTCGAACCGCCGTCCTCCCGAATGCGAGGCGAGAACGCTAACCGTTACACCGCCCCGCTCGGTGAGAGGTACAAGGGAAGCAATTCTTGCACTGGGGCTGATATTAGGAAAAAGGATAGAGAAAGGCAGAAAAACGTATTGAGGTTTCATAGATACTGAAAAAGGATTTGATAATGTTTAATGGGGGAAGATTTTCAAGATCCTCAGAAAAATAGGTGTGCAACACAGAGATAGGCGGCTAGCTAATATGGAACCTTTACAAAAATGAAACGGCTGTAATAAAAATTGGAAATAAACAAGAGGAAGCAGCAATATGTAAAGGAGTCAGACAAGGTCGTGCCCTGTCTCCCTTAATTTTCAATGCCTACATTCAAGACTCAATGGATAAGATCAGAGACGAAATTGATGCTGGGATAAAGATACAGCGAAAACTCGTAAATATGATTCGATTCTCAGATGACATTGTGATAGTAACAGAAAGTGAATAGGATCTTAAGAAAATTTTGGAAACAATGGAGGAAACAATGGGGAATGAGTACAGTATGAAAATTAATAAGTGATGACGAAAGTCATGCTATGGAGTGAAGATAAAAATTCGAAAATTAAAATTAATGGAGAAACACTGGAGGATGTGCAAGAATTCTGCTACCTAGGAAGCAGAATCAGAAAAGAGGGAAGAAGCAGGAATGAGATAAAATGCAAGATTGAAAAAGCAAAAATAGCGTGCAGCAAAAAGAAACGAATTTTTACAACAAATAACATCAGCTGGACAACGAAGAAAAGACTATTTAAAGGTCTGGAGTATTACCCTGTATAGATGTGAAACCTGGACAGTTGGTACAGAAGTGAAAAGAAGATTACTTTCGTTTAAGCAATGGTGCAACAGAAGGATATTAAAGATTAGCTGGAGGGGCAAGATTACTAATGAAGAAATTTTTGAGAATGCAGGAGAGTATAATTCAATATGGAAGAGTAGAAAAATGTGGAGGACAATATTAAATGGACATATCTTAAGACATGAGAGCTTAGTATAAACAATAATGGAGATAATGGTAGAAGGAAAGAGATATCGAGGAAGACAACGTTTAAAATTCATCCAGCAGATAATGAAAGACGTTGTCTACAGGAGATATGTAGATATGAAGAGGAGGGCAGAGGGTAGAGCTGAATGGAAGATTGCCCGAGACCAATCCCAGGGTTGACTACCATAGAAGAAGAAGAGAAGTCATTTCTACCGTCTTCCTGGTAAGTAGCATATTTCCAGATTCAAACTTAGTAATAATTTTTGGTATGGTACATTGGCGTTTCCCTTATCTAATATACATCTGTAGTAATATTTCCCATACCAAAGATGGACTGCTGGATTTGTCTCTGGAGATTACTGCAAAACACAATAAGTAACAGATACAAGTATGATAAATAGGATTCTCGCAATATTAGCCCATTATAATCTACATTAACAAGAGGCTGTCCAGACCGTATTGTTCCGTGGAGAAATCGTAGCAAAAACCACATAGTTACGCGAGCATTCAACGCCATGTCGTATAGCTTTTTTAAATTTTTTTTTGGTGAAAACCTATCAAAATATATTAAAAAAATCCTAGCACAGTAAAGCTCTTTTAGATGATGTGTAGGTAACACGGAAAGCAATGAAAACCTTAATATTCTTACAATGACTTCTAAACGTGCTTTTAACTTGTTTTCGTTGAGTTACAAAGTACACAATTTCAATACAAGAAACAAAAATAACTTGCAAAAAATTCAAGCATCATTTGTACAATATCGTGTTAATTATTCCAGTACACATCTTTTAGAAAAAACCCTGAAAGTATACACCAGTTTGTGGATAATTAAAATGTATTCGAAGAATAAAATGGATGATTATCTCCTTAATAACTCTTCTACTTCATCCAATACTTTTTACAAAAGAAGTGTCTTATATCACTTACAGAAAATTCGGCTGCAAATATTAATGTTTATTTGTTTGTAATATATAAAATTTTTCACTTTGCTTTTTATTCGTCTCCTGAACCATGACGTATTTTCATCCCAGAGGTCCTTCCTCAATAGGGATGAACGGAAAAATAACAAAAAAAAAAAATAAATAAATAAAAAACAATATAAATGAACGCTTTCAGGACATTATGTCTTCAATTTAATGTAATGTATACATTAGAAAGTAACAATAATTCACCGAGCGTGTGGTGGGTGATCGGTTAACGTTCTGGCCTCGCATTCTGGAGGACGCGGGTTCGAATCCCCGTCCGGGCATCGAAATTTGGGTTTTCCATGGTTCCCCCAAATCACTCCAGGCGAATGCAGGGATGCTTCCTTCAAAAAGGCCGTGGCTGAATTCCTTCCCGTTCCTTGCCCCTATCCCATCCCGCCCCAAATGACCTCACTGTTGATGAGGCGTAAAACCCAAGGAAGAAAAAAAAAAACAATAGTTCATTGTATTGGTAGTGGCATTTGTCAAAACTTGATTTAACTTTTGATACCTTCTAACAAATCTTGAGAACAAAAACCAAACTTTGTATATCTTAAATTTAAGTGGTAGCTCATTTACCAAGAATTTTAAAATACCCTGAATTAGGTTTTTTTTCTTATTTCATAAATAATCGTATTACAATTAAAAAGTAAATAAAAACGGAGTAATACTATACATACTTGTGAAACTTAAAACAAACTGATATGGAATTTTCGGTATAACTCCATGCACACGAAACTAGTTAGATAATTATAATACTTCTTAAATAATGATTAACGTTAAACTACTCGTCATATTTCTTAAATTTGACTAACACTATTTAAAAATTCATTTAACCTGTTTTTTTATTTTTTTAAATCTACTATCGTCTACGTGGAATTATTGAAGATTTATGCTGTTACGTTTACAATAAACTACCACAGTAGTATTGATTGATTAGCACAAAGCAAAGGAATGACTCTGTTTCTTTCAAATCCTTCTTTCCTTATGAATTAAGGCTGTGTGTAAATGCATTTATAAACCTGATTTGTTTCTATCATCCCATGCTGTATTCACTAGTGTAGTGCAAATTACCGTCTCATCACGCTCGTACTCGCTAGATTATTCCTGTGACCGATCCTCTCTACCCGGGTGAGCCGTGATCGCTGTAGCTTCCCCAGGCTCGGTGGACAAATGAAGGCTCGGCAATACAGGAATACAGCGCATAGTGTCTTCCTCGTCCGTGACGTGCAACAAGGATGGTTCTTCATAGAAAACTGGACAAGATTGTACGGCAGGAGAATTCTCGAATCTACAGTATAGAAATGATTAGGCTACTATCAACATTTTGTGAATGTTCTATCAGTTGAATCACCGCAGATATGAGTATTACAAACGACGAGATCAGAACACATTTTACGGAAAACCATAACATTAATAAGTTTTCTAGTTACCGACATACAGAAATTATACCCTGAATCCAAGTTTATTGCATTATGGTTTATGTGGAAGTCTTAAATATGTGTGATGTGTTATAAGGATTTGTACCTGTTATTGCACAACATGGAACGTACTTTAATGACATAAATGATATCACCCTACCAAATGATTTTTTGTAACTAAAAGACCATTCATATGTTCAGGAGAAAGATTGTTCCACGTTTTATGAAATTCCGGAACATCGCCACAGAAACGTTGAAATGTGGTGCAATCTGCCGATTTTTACTTTTTCGTTAACATAGAGTTGTGCCTGGTCTTAAAACATCTAAATTTTCCGAAAGAAATGTATGAAATCTTATAAAAAGATACAACAGCACATAAAAAATAAAAATAAGAATACATATACTCTTTAATTTTTAATATACTTCATTCTTTGATTTTTAAAAATGGGATGCAATTCATGACTGTTCCGATTGTATGGAGCCAGTGCCAGCCAGCGTCGCTTCGTCATCACGCAGTGGGTAAATAACAGCCCGACCCTACTGCCCGGCTCGAGCTAACGTCCAAGCCTAGTCCTCTGCATTGTATTTCCAGCATTTCGCCAGAAGAGGTCTCGCTGACATCAACAAACTGAACCTGCCTTGACAGCGTTTGCATGGGTCTAGTAGCAATTGATTTGATTTCGTCAGAGCTAACTTAATATTTCCTTCGTATTTCATTTGCGAATATTAATTTACTTCTCACTGGTCAGCTTTTAAGCCAAGAGCATATGTGTAATCCTTCTGTCATTAGTGCCGATGATCCAGGAGCGTGTCTGGCCGAAGCGAACCAATAATTGCGTTGTGGCATTCCGCTTGGTCGCGAGGGTAGGATGGAAAGCCTGGTGGAAATATTTGGAAACCATTTATCCGACTGCGGAAATCTTCGATTGCATTTAACAGTGTATTAGTTTTTTGTTTTTTTTTGTGATTCGTTACACTTGTGTTAAATTTAATTATGTATTTTCATTTGATAGTTATTTTTATATATTTGTATGTATGTTCATTTGGGCCTACTTGAACCACTTTAAGCTTTCGTTTGGCACGAATTTGCTTTGGATGTGTACACATTCCTGTGACAATTACGACTGCTAGCCATAGAAGGTTCATACAGGAAAACGAGACATCCGAACCACGGAAGCGTTCTGGTGTATTTCATATTACACAGAAAGCTATGCCAGTGTGAAGGTCGCGTTCAGGGCTTATAACAATCCCCACTGAGACAAGGATTCGAACCGGTCACCCTTCGAGTTCTCCATGCGAGTTCTAGTCACTGAGGCTTCTCTCTGTTCATTTGTTTTTTTGTACGTGATCGCTGATCGTCGTGAACCATGGTCGTGAACAAAATGTTTTGGTTATGATGTCTTTGATGTTTGTATTGGTGTAAATTTAGAAAGTTGTTTTGGGATGGACATATAGAACATTATTTCTTTTTCTTTCTGAAACGAACAGTTTTAAACTTGATGTGATATGCTTATCATATATACGGAGTATGCTGTCATTCTTTTGAACATTTATAAGAAGGATAAGTACGGATAACTTTGTGAACATAGTTCCTATAGCCAAGTAAGTCACATTAAATATCTAGTTATGGAGTAGCTTTCATCAAATGACAATTTATGGGATCTGGAGTTTAAAATTAAGAGGATCGTTTACAGATTAATTTGCGATATTAATTTTTTGGTGTCATTTGAGATTAGTACCATTTTTGTGTCAAGTTTATGTCGCGATACATGACGTCACTAGCTTACAATTATTGCATCAATGCGCGTGTGATTGAAGCGGCAGTATTAGCGGAGATTTGGGGTAGGTCGAAATTGAGCCTGGACCAGAATTTCAACTGAAACTTCTCGTTACGGTAGAAAGAACGAAGAATTTAGTTAACAGTTATTGAAGCCGCTTTCATGATTGTTGTGACGTCATGTATCGCGATGAAAACTACTCCCTCATTTTTTGGGATTACTGGAGATCGCGATTCCGCCTGGAGTTGTCCACTATAAATTATTCCCTAAGTACATTTAACGGTTTTATACTGGTCCAGGCTGTATTACAACATAATTTGTGCTTGAAAATAATGGTCCAGGCTGTATTACAACGGAATTACTGCTTGATAATAATACGTCTTGCGACTGACTACATCAGTATTCCAACAATATTACTATATGTTGTTGTAGCGAAATCGCGATCTCCATTAGACCCCATTTTTTGATATCTGCATAATGCCATGCTACCCCTGTGAGGACTTACTTAACAGTAGATACAAAATTTTCTACTGTAGAACAGTGTTTATTCATAAAAATGCTATTCATGAGCACCTTCACAATGAAAATCACACTAGAAGGAATTGTCCTTTTGGTCTGAAAATTTGTACACAAATCCGGCAGTTCTATCATTACCGTGGCACCAAAATCTGATGATTAATTCTTGTGGAACTCGACGAAACAAATCGAAAATAAAGAATAAAATTTTTTGATATCTCACTTTGTTTTCGAGATATAGCATGTTAAAAATCAGTCATAGGTATAGTTCCTTCTGCTTTTAGTGTTTATTCTTCTGGTCCAGGCCGTATTTCAGCCTAGCAACAATCACTAGGAAGAAAATAAACCACCTATAGTGCATTTCCACTGTGTAGAAATGGTGGTTCTAGTTTTTTTTTGGTCCAGGCCGGATCTCACCCTAACCTCCTCTCTTTTGAGATACAATATCTCGAGACCTAAGTGAGATATCACAAAACTTTATTCCATTTGTCTCGTCGAGTTACAGACGAATTCATCATCAAATTTGGCTATAGCGAAATTTTTCTTCTGGTCCAGGCCGTATTTCAATCTAACTACGTCAATTTTGAGATACGATATCTCGAGAACTAAGCGAGATATCAAAAAAAAAATATTCTTTATTTTCGATTTGTTTCGTCGAGTTCTATAAGAATCAATCATCAGATTGCGGCGCCACGGTAATGATAGAATCTCCACAAATCCCAAGGGCGATATGGTTTGACACTGGGTAGTGCATTGTATCCATTAACTATATACTAATCAATAAAATGTGGGTTAATTCTAGATCGCGATACGGTTACCAATACTTTCCGTCATACAGACAACAATGATGTAAACACGCCCGACAATGTTGTTCATGATGTCACTGTTGCCACCTGTGATGTATACATGATATCTGTGTCTTGAACTAAACCTTTATGTGTATTTCTATATCCAGATACCCAAAATTATACAAGTAGCCACATATATCAATAAAATCATCTGCAGTTGAAGCAGCAGATTTATTTTGCCAATAAAACAAACAAAAAATACATTTTCTGTCCCTGACATTTCAGCTTTTCTCTAGTAAAAAGTCACAATAAAATAACCCTAGGGAAATATTTCAGACTGTGACTTATTGATTGATAGGTCTCACTAAGTTGAATTGATAAGAGTGCTTTCGCCATGTGGAAATACCACATTTCAACCGAGTCACAACTGCCAGGAAGAAAACGTTGTAATGGTGTCACAATCTGCACCTTAGAAAACCTTTGGGCTTAATTCTAAATAATGATACCAGAAATTATTATTATTATGACTCCGCGTTTCACTAAAGGGGGGTGGCGTAGGGTGTATTACACCAATCCTAATGTGTAACCATTTGTGCATATAAAGGGATATACGGATTATGGCAGGAGGCATCCATGGGCTATTTTTAGAAACCATCCCAGCATTCGCTTTGATCAATCTGGGAAAACCCAGGTCGGGATGGCTGAAGGGGTTTATAGATACTTACTCCTGTCGGAATCCTTGCTCGATAACTCCTTCCTGTTCCAATCCCTAATCGCTCATGGGAAAAAAAAGTGTATAGAAATTAATCAGATCTGGCCCTGTTTCTCTTATTTTCATGGTCATTCCTAGATATGAATATAGCTGGTAGTAATATATGTTTGCCATCATCCTGAAATTGGTCAGTTGTGAATTTTTCAATCAGCTTCTGCCGAGAGTAATGCCTACAGTGTTCCATGTCTTTCCAACCCAATTCATTCAACATAGCACTTACACTTTCCCTCCAGCGATAAATACCTGTCACGAATCGAGTGGCTCTTCTTTGAACCTTCTCCAGTGCATCCATTAACACCTTTTCATGGGGACCCCATACAGAACATAATAGTGCGAATAAAGTTTTTAGAGAAAGAAAAATCACAAGAGTTGCTATGAGAATTGGAAAACTCAGGAGCAACTAAAAGTGCTTTGTCCCATGAGACCATAACTCATGATTTGAACGATGTTTTGTTCCTTATGCTCCTGGTATGGAAATAACTCAATTGAATGTTACCTATTGAGGGGAAAACCTAGAAGATCTGGAAAAACATTTTCAAGCCTAAATTAAAATAAAATTAACTTTGCTTTTATTTTTATGTTGTTTTGCGATCTGTCTGACAAATGTAGTTATTTTATTTCTATTCCATTGATATTAATTGAGGACATTTGCTTGATGGCATCGAACAATTAGGAATGACAATGCCCAATCCTTTGATGCCTGACACATGTAATCAAGAGTTGAAATCTAACAAACAATATGATTGTGAAGCATCGAGAGAATCATTTCGAATGAACGTTCTGCATTTGAATGAGCAACAAAAATATGCAAACAACACACTCATGAAATTTGTGAGTGATGGAACTAGAGGGATTTTCTCCTTGTATGCTTCCAGTAGAAAAGGAAAAAACTGTTTTGACCTAATTGATTTTGGCAACGATTTGCTCGCAGAATTTCACTTGCACTTACTTCATCAGGAATTGCAACAATATTGTTGGAAGGCAGTTGAACAGCCCATTCAGCAGTTCAAGTTGCTGTTGAATACACAAATCAATGAAAGTCCAACATACAGCCTTTCGAAGAACTGTGCCATGGCCATAGTTTACTGCAGCAATGCAAATTGATTATTTGTGATGAATATACGATTGTATATTAAAAGTCTTTGGAGTCTTAGACTGAACGGTGCAAGATCTATGAAACAATCAAAACCAGTTTGGTGGTGTGATGATTAAAGTCAAAAAGTGAATAAAAACCCTTACGATCTCAAATTTAGTGAAAGAAAAATTGGTTAGCGAGAAATTCTGACTTGATTCAATTGTGACTTAAATTTTTGAACAAAACTGCATGGTTCCAAGTTGATTTCATTCCAGGCAATATGCACATTTTCAGCATTTCAATGGTGTGCCGATAGAATTCATCGTACATGGAAATTTACCTTCGGCGTATTTCTGAATGTACTCCTCCTGAAATTGAGTATCCATGGGCACAATTATTAATTAATACAATGATCGCTCAGCAATTCTTTTTACTCACTTTTACTTTGTTTATACATTTTCAATTGCTTTTCACAAAATGATCACAAACAAATTTATTGAAATTTGGACAGGACAATGTCTGAAACAAAAATTCTTTTGAGCAATGAAAGATAGGGAAAGTAGATCCATCACTTACCACAGTTAAAAGCAGCAATACAGTAATGAACATATTTCATATTATTTTGGCTTAAAACTGCTGTTTCCTGTTTTTGTATTCATGTGCCTTTGTATGTGTTAAATGATGGATCTACTGTCTCTTTATTTTAATTAAAGACTTTGATGAACACATTATGTAAGTTAGTAGGCAGTAAAAGGCTTATTTTAAAGGACTAACTTTGATTTAGGATGGTAATGTGGTTCGAGTGAATCTTTCAGTGCTGTCTGTTAGGTGAACCATGGTATGGTTAATTGGAAGACGAAGGAAGTTATTAATTTAGTACATCCTGCTGTTATAGGGGAGACTATATGAGGTAGAAAGCAAAATGTCAGAATGGGAAATGCACACTGAGCCCGGTGGGTGAACGGTAACGCTTGGGCCTGGTGTTTGGCAGAATTTGGGTTAAAGTCCCCATCTGGCTATCCTGATTACGATTTTCATGGTTATCACACCAGGTATCTGCAGGGATAGTTCTTTCAAAGCAGCTGTGACCATTTCCTTCCTATTACTTGCTTCCTCTCAATCTTCTCCTGCTTCTAATGACCTCAATGTTGATGAGGCATAGAGCCATAAGCAGAGAGGAAGAGGAAGAAAACACGAGATCACTGTCAGGATAGATGGAAGTGTCAGTAGATTGTATAGGTTCACAATAAGAGTTCAGAACATATCGTATGTGAGAGCCAAGTCCAAACTATTCAAAACTAGATTGTTTGCTGTTGAGATCATCTTGTGTACAGGGCAGTTTAAGTTAAGGATTTCCCATGATAAAGTCCAATCACCCCTTGAATGGTGAGAGTGGACAGTGACATTGAATAGGAGATTGCCTGTGGGGATGAAGTACGACAAGGTTCTCGAGTGCCCCAGAACCAGTACGATAGCCATTAAGCTGTTACAGGAATACTCATAAAATGACTTTTAATTGGTGTTTTGTAATGCTACAACAGGCCTAGCAAATCAGTAGTGGATTTTCCTATTGCCTTAAAAAAAAAAAGGATGCAAACTCATACTGACCTTTGACTTGAACAAAGGGTGATCTAAGTAGATTTATCTGTTAGTTGCCAAGTTATGATGTTGGTTGTTTCTATTATATTCTACATTGATGTTGAGAAGTAACTGTTACTGCACTCTAAACTGTACAAGTATTGAAGTTAAACCAGAATGGAGACAATACACAGATCAAAATTAAAGATCCATGAAGTTATGAGTTCTTTCCTTGTAATTACGGTTACCATCTCCGTTTAGCAAGATTTATTAAATACCGAGCGTGGTGGTGTAACGGATAGCGTTCTGGCCTCGCATTCGGGAGGACGGTGGTTCGAATCCCCGTCCGGGCATCCAGATTTGGGTTTTCCATGGTTTCCCCAAATCACTCCAGGTGAATGCCGGGATGCTTCCTTCAAAAGGCCATGGCCGAATTACTTCCCATTCCTTGCCCCCATCCTTTCCCGTCTCTAAAGACCACGTTGTTAAAAAGGGACGTTAAACTGTTAAAAAAAAAAAAATTATTAAATAAAATAAATGTTCATCAATAATATGGTATAGGTTTGTGAATAATTCAAAGTAACTGATATTCAATTCACAGAATTAACTTCAAAAAGTAGTATTTAAAGACTGGTAATCAGTTCAAAACATTCACTACTTTTGAATATTGGCTTTGATCCATCTGTGAAGACTAAAGCTAAATTTCAAGAAAACTACATTCAGACTTAATCAACAATCATTCATACTAAAGTTACCTACTAAAGGTACCTACATTATGTTATTGCATGAAATAAATTAGATTATTTCCTGGGCAGAACAAAGGAGCAGCCCATCAGAATTGCGAGTTGATTTTGGTAGCAATAGAAAACAGACATCTTGCCGAGAAACATATTTTTTTTGGGGGGGGGGGGGAACCGTCCTTAAACGATAGCAGCAGAAGTAATTTTTGTTGGCACTATTTAGTGGTGTGTAGTACTGTTCGTGGCTAATGGCCACTTCTGATTGGCCGTGACTCGTTATTGCCATTACAATATTCGCTGTGCATTAATCGTTTAATTACTAGTAAATTTAGTAGAAACAACTACGCTTAACATTTGAACACACATATTTTAAATTGATGTAAAATATTTTATTTTGAAATACATTTCTTTTATCTTGTAAAACTCATTGCATAATTTTTAATGCAAAAATTCTTTTTTTTATTGCTTTAGCCAATTGCGAAACATTCTATATCCCAGCATTAATTTTCCACTATTGATTAAAAACTGATGATACTTCTTATATGGTTCTGTTATTAATTTTGTACTAGTGGTACATGTGAATGAAATCCTTTGCATTTAGGTTGTAATGCAGCATGAACTGCAGTGAAATGTAACCATAACACACAATAGTGTGAATATGAAACCCTATTACAGAGCCAGATATGGGTGAAGGAGGGGGGGGGGGTGTCAACTGGAGTGCTTGCCCCAGGTGTCAACTTCAGGGGATAGCAAAATCATGTTTGAAGGGGTGGTAAATGGAAAATTTGTGTGGCGGTGACCTTTTTTTTGGTTTACTGCCCTTAGCGCCAAACATCTGGGACATGGCAAAATTGAAGAACAGCTCTATAATGCCTCAAGTGTCAAATTCATGTTTGAAGGGTCAGCGATCTCAAGTTTTTGTCCCGTCTCAAAAAATTTGTAGATCCGTCACTGGCATTTTAAGCTTAATGCAAATGGTTATCGACTGCACATTAGTAGGTGACTGCGGTGGCACATCCAGGATTTTAGTTTAGGAGGGGCTTGAGCAGATTTTGATTTGTGGGGCACTTGAGGGATTTTGTTTGGGGGAGGGCTTAAGTCGGGCAGGGATAGGGTTTATAGTCATGCCATCGTTAAAAGATCATTAGAGCTAAAAAAATAAGTCTCCAAAATTACTATGTTGGGGGTGGTTCTAGTTAATTTTGAAGGGGGGCTTGAGCCCCCCCCCCCCCCTTGCATCTGCCACTGGGTCACTGGCTAATGAATTTGAAAGGAAAAGGTACATTGATGTTTAAATCCATTTGTTTGATCTATATGTACACAATCTAATACAAAAATACTTTTATCTTTTTACAATCTTTGGCCAATAATTAATATCAAAATAAATTCTTTCTTAATTTCAAATAGTAAGCCAACATTTAATACAATAAGTATTTTTGATTTTCGAAAAACTGATTCCATATCTCACAACTGGACCTAACATTTCATAAATCTGTGGGGAAAAATTGAACAAGCTTTCATAAGGATAATGTAAAATGTACATGATACTTCATAAAGTTATTAGTAAATAAAATATTAGAACAAAGTTAATCTGAGTATTGAGATGGTCTCGGATAACTAGCTGAATTAAGGAAGTGTTATCATATGATATTTCAGCAATCACATTTCCTGTCACCATCTTCTGGTGAAGTGCCGGTTGCTCGGTGATCGAGTGTGTGCTATGTTGGGCGCATTTGTGATTGGCTGACATGAGCATCGCCTTGGTGCTATGGGGGAGGGGGGCGGGCGGAAGCGCTGGCAGAGGTCATTCCATCTGCTGTGTCGATCATATCTGTTGCGGTCCTGACTCATATTGAGCCAACCAAGACTCCTGCTGCCATTCCATAATTGGTCAGCTTTGTAACCCATCATAGCCAAGGTACTGTCTCGTCACAACTTGATTCGATGCCCCTGTTCGCATGGCCTGTAGCAGATGGGCTGAAAGTTGTCATTCGTTTGAATGAAATGTCAGAAGACAAAGCCTTTGCCATAAACTACTCAGCAATGAATGAACAACAATTGCTCGCTCAGTTGATCTGGCCGCGCCGTGCTGTGCATATCTCGGCAGCACTGTCGATGCAGAGCATCGGTAACTGGTGTCCAAGCTTCACTCACTTAGTACCCACAGTTCTGGTCGACGAGTTTTTACACGAGACGAATTTCAACCGCTCCAGTGAATGCTGTCCCAGAAGTAGGCTTGGATGTCAGTCATCGATGCTATGCATCGACAGCACTGCCGAGATATGCACAACACGGTGTAGATCAGCTGAGCATTTGCTAGTAGTAAAGTGAGCAGTTGTTGTTCATGTATTATTGAGCAGCTTATGACAAAGGTTTTGTCTTCTGAAATTTCCTTCAAATGAACGATGACTTTCAGCCCATCTGCTACAGGCCATGCGAACAGAGGCATCGAATCAAGTTGCGACAAGACAGGACCCGGCTACGATGCGTTCCAAAGCCGACTAATCACGGCGTGGCAGCAGGGGTCTTGGTTGGGTCAATAGAAGTAAGGCTCGTAACAGATACGATCGACGTAGTGGATGTAATGAATGGCCGCTGCTGGCACTACCCCATCCCGGCACTTAGGCAATGCCTGCGTCAGCCAATCATGAACACACTCAACTACATTGCACGCACTCAACTGCTGAGCATCCGTTACTTCACCAGTAGGTGGTGACAGTGAATGTGTTAACACTTCCTTAACTCGGCTAGTTACCCGAGAGCATTTCATAATTCTCAACGGCGAGAGAAACTTTGTTCTTATGTCTCATACCTCTAGAGGAGGAAATTAATTGTCAAGTCAAGCAGCTGTAGAAGCTACGCGACAAGAAGTTCCAACTTCTCAGCGTACCGCCTTTCTTCAGCACTGCTGGGACCAGGACATCATTCCTTGCTTTGCTAAGATTTGGCAGCGAGAAGATTCTACGGCAGACCAGCTTGGCTCTAGTGTGAGAGAAGATCCGGTAAACCAGGCGAGAGCTAGACTCCATGCTGTCTCCTGTTTCTGTCAAACCACCTGCACCGCAATGCCTGGGATTGGATAGATAGCTGTATGGTGGCTGAAAGCTGCAGCTTTCAATGCCACGCAAAGGCATGTCAATGCAGCAAGTTCTCTTGCCTCGCCCATACCTCAAAGGCCTCCTCTGAGCTAGTCAGAAGAACAGTCATCAATCTGAGCGGTGAGGAAATTGACTCTGACACCATATCGGTGCTAGCTGAGAGGCTCAATTTTGCTCCAGTACCGAAGTGCCTACCATATAGGGAAATTCTCACCGGCGATGAGCAAGCCGTCCATGGTTTGTCTACAATGGTTGTAGAAGAAATGAGGCTCAAAACCTGCTGTATTTTATGCAAGTCCAAATCACCACGGCCCAACATCACAGCCGCCGAGACGATAGCACTTCGGTTACTGTGGGATAACACACGCATTATTGACTTACCAGCAGACAAAGGGAATGCCTCTGTAGTTCTAACTAAGGTGGATTATTGATGAAAGGTAGAAGAACTCTAAAAGGACGCATCCTACCACAAGACTGCAGGGGACCGAACCAGTGCCGTGGCGAGGAAAACGGCAGCTCTACTCAATAATTCACGTCTGCCAGAAGACACTAGTGATGGGCAAACCGATTCTTTTTGATGAATCGTTTGGAATCGATTCACTCCTTGCTGAGAATCGATTCTTTTAAACGACTCTTCGATTCTTTTAAACGACTCTTCGATTCTTTTCACATGATATTTTGAATGACGAAAATAGATAACGAGTTATTAACCAACAAGAAGGAAATGATTAACAAATTCTAACTAAAATAATATTTGTTTTTGATAGTTAAATTGTAAGTTATTTATTGCAAAAACAATTTATTTTATTATTTAAACAAATGAAAACACTAATTTTACAATAAAAAAGACTAGGCAAGATTATAAGTGTAAATGTAAATAATAAATACCTGAAACGTGAAACTGGACCTGTGACTTGAATGTAGTGAAGCACAAAAAGCAGGCTCTCCACTAACTATTTGAGCGCCCTTGCGCAATGCCGATTACGCCGCCCCCTGTCTAACTACAACCAGTGGTGGATCTGGGAATTTTCCGAACCGGGTCAGCAAAATGTGAGATTGCCACACTGTGAAATTTTCAAGGCTTCCAGCTAATTGTTGTCAAACTTCATTACTGATTCTAAGCCTTGTTGCAGATTGTAATTGTCGATTGAGATTGTTGATTTAGATTGTTGATTTTGTAGGTGGCATGTTTGTTACACGTCTCGCTAGAGGGCGTCCATAAACCACATAGATCGGTCTTGAGAGGTGGGTGGAGGGGGTTGGAAGGTGGGATTCCGAGCCAGGCCAAATAGCTTTTCAATCATATTATTTGTCACACTTAAAATGAGATACAGAACACTCAACACCATGTAAATATTTATTTCCGTCACGGAAAAAACTACGTGGGGAGAGGGGGGTTAGACACATAAGCCACGTCGAGTTACTTGGGGGGAGGGAGGGTTCACAAGAAGCCAAAATGGAGCCTACATGGTTTATGGACGCCCCTTACATATGCTCCAATTTTACTCCATAAATTTGGCAAATTTTTTGAATTTGCCGGATGGTGCTTTTCTTAAGTTAAACAGCGTATCACTAGCATTTTACCTACAAACCAATAAATCAGTGTTTGTTTAAATGGCATAATTTAAATTTTATATTTATTTTCTTGGTTTCAGTATTAATATTTTGGGGGACGTCCAGAAATTACGTGAGGCTATTTTCCGGAAATCTAGACCCCCTCCCCCCCTCCGTGAGACTTGGTGAGATTTTGCCGGACCCCCCCCCCTCCCCTTTGGTGAGATTTCATGAGATTTTCACGGAACCCCCTCCCCCCAGTTGTTCGACCAGGAGAAGTTTCGAGACTTTTTTTAGCTGTCGTGCTCCCCGAAAGAATGATACCCCCTCAAAAACCGGTTTTTGGCGCTGTAAACTGGTATTTTTTACGCTTTTTTTAGTTCTACACTCGTTCAAGTTCAAAATTTCACGTGAGATATCCGTCGACCCCCCCCCCCCTTGGTGAGAGAGATTCGTGAGATTTTCCGGACCCCTTCCCCCCCTAAAAAGTCTCACGTAATTTCTGGACGGTCCCCTATATTCATCGACGGCACTGTTCCCCAACGTCTTTTCGTTTAACCTTTTTCCTCGTAGAAACCTCACCAGCTGGAACAGTATATATGCCGCTTCAGCACCTGCTAATTTTTGTAATGGTCCAATTCATAAACTTCGTTCATTTCTATTGCAAAATGTTTGCATTATCCACAAAATTAAGAACTGAAGAACACTAAAACACTGATGAAGTTCGTATGATAATAACCGGACGCGCTCCATCGCAATTAAATTCAGTACTCGATGCATTCGCAATTTGAAAAACCCACGCAACATGGGAATAGCAGATGGCTCTGAAATCGGTATACTTTTCCCTGTCCTCAAATTATCGGGAAATACTTTATTTGTGGTAAAATATAAAAGTTATAGGGCGTATAATTCATTGATAATTTATTTGTAAATCTAAATCTGTGTTGTGGTAGCATCTATAACAGTCTGAAAGGAAACCAAAAACTTATAACTAGTTCCAAAAACACTAGAAAAATGTGTATTTAAGAAAGTAAATTCCTAAATTTAAAAATACTTTTTATTTCTTTAATATATTTTTAATTTTCCTGTTCCAAAGATAAATATTCTTTATTTCCTTACAAATAAGTTGCCAAACCAAGAAACACGCCGTGGGAACTAAGATTGTGAATCGAAAGGAATCACGAGTTACGCAGATATCAAGAGTTAAAAAGAGCCGAATCCATGGAAGAGTCATTAAGACAGAAGTGAGCCGAGAGCGAGTGAGCCGAGAGTCGTAAACATTATCGAGTTAACGACTCGGAGTCGACTCAGAACCTGGACGAGTCGGTGAGCGATTGCGCAACAACGGCTCAGCTCCGGAGCTCCCTCTTAACAACTCTTGAGTGAACCGTGACTCTTCCAAGTGAGTCGATTCCGCAAACGATTCTTTTAGACGAGTCGACTCTTTGAATCGATTCACGATTCTTTTGCCCACCTCTAGAAGACACAGTTAAATAGCTACAATCCTGTGCGGCTGTTCCTCCAAGGCGTTATGGACTACCCGAGATCCATAAAGAAGGTACTGCAGTAGTGCCATCGGATCAGCCATGTAATTTCTTGCCCGATATCTAACTTGGCTGCTGACGCCACTAGTAGGAAAATGTCCTCACCATGTAACAAACTCTGCAAAGTTTATTGACATCATCGAAGAACTCCGCCTGGATCAGCAAGATTTATTGGTGAGCTTTGATGTGGGGCCACTGTTCACCAGGGTCCCTCTCACTGATACACTGGCTCTACTGGAACAGCATTTTGAGATAGTGTTAGTTGAGTTATTCCAGAATACACTACAATCATCGTATTTCCTATAGGATAGGGAATGCTATGAACAGGTTGATGGAGTGGCCTTGTGCAGTCCTTTATCACCAGCTATTGCAAATTTCTTCATGGTGGACTTTGAAGACAAGGCACTAGCATGCACTCCCATGAAGTGCATCACTTTCTACCGATACGTGGATGACACTTTGTGATTAGGCCACTTGGAAGCTTTTCTCCATCATCTGAACAGCATAAACAAAAACATCAAGTTTACGATGGAGGTGGAAGAAGAAGGCCGGCTGCCTTTCTTAGACATTCTTATAGAAAAGAAACCTGATGGGACTCTAAGACACTCTGTGTTCAGAAAACCTACACACACAGACCTGTACCTGAATGCGCAAAGCCATCACCATCCAGCACAATGCAAGATGGTACTCACTACACTTGTACATGCCTACCGGGGAGAATTGAATCATATGCGTCAGACCTTCAGACGCAACAGGTACACTGAATATCAGATAAGACTGGCATTCCGAGAGCTGAGACGTAGACTTAATAACATTAACAACGAGCCACGGGATCATCTAGCCTTCTTGCCGTACTCTGGCGCTACAATGTCAAGGATAGGACGGGTTCTAGCAAAAAGTGGAAAGTGAAGAACATTTGGGGCTCCTCCAAAGATGACCTTGCTATGCGGACACCTGGGGTATGTCGCGTTCCTTATGAATGTGGAAAGAGGAACATCGGCCAGAGGATAAGGTGTGTTAACCAGCAATGTCTGGAACATGCTTGACGTGTTTATTTGGAGCAGAATGAGAACATAGCCTTGAACAGGGCCACGGCTTCGATTTTGAAAACACCAGAGTAGTGGTGCATACTAGGAACTTCTGGGGCAGCATTCTCACTGAAGCGTTTGAAATTCATCTTGCGTCAAACCTCATCAACCGAGACTGCTGGTACCAACTAAGTGAAGTTTTGACACTTCATTGATGGACACTTCATCGATGCTCTGCGTTGACAGCGCTGCCAAGATACGCATGACATGGAACGTCCAGATTAACTGAGCGTTTGCTACTAATTGTAGGAGCGAGCAATTGTTGCTCATGTATTATTGATCAGATTATGGCAAAGGCTTTGTCTTCTGACATTTCCTTCAAACGAACGATGATTTTCAGCCCATCTGCTACAAGCCATGCTAAGAGGGGCATCGAATCAAGTTGCGATGAGACAGGACCCCGGCTACGATGGGTTCCAAAGCCGACCAATTACAGCATGGCAGCGGGAGGCTTGGTTGGCTCAATATGAGTCAGGCCCTCAACACATCGACACAGTGGATGGAATGGAGTGGCCGCTGCCAGTGCTAACCCCCCTCCCCCGGTGACAAGGTGAAGCCCGTGTCAGCCAATCACAAACACGCTCAACAACATCGCACTCATTTGACTGCCGAGCATTCGGCACTTCACCAGAAGATGGCGACATTAAAAGTGATTGCCAAAATATTGTGTGATAACACTTCCTTAACTCGGCTAGTTACCCAAGAGCATTTAATAAAAAGTAAATAATATGTTAGTCATGATATTTCTCCGAAATTTGTTGGAAGATATTCTTGAATGCTACATTTTGTTTCCTATCATAAATTTGAGTTCGCATAAAATGATCCAAGAGTTATTCGATTATTTGTGAACTCATGACATCCCACTGATGCAAATGTCGCTTCAACCTTGACCATTGTGGCTCTGCGTGATTTGTACAAGTTTTAGTTATCGGGTGAACAAAATATTTGCTTTGGTTGACTGTACAATGTGAGTAGGATGATACCCTACCCAAAGTTTACAGTGAACTGTATCCACACCAACGGTCAGTCCATATTTCACTGCCTGTCTTCATGTACTTTAAGGTACCTCTGGTCAATGTTTCATTTTTGTTCTGTTTCAGATTAAATGTACCATTCCTCTTCTTTCTTTTACAGCATATATACCTATTATCCACTTCTCGTATATTAATTTACCAACATTATATTTTCTTCTGTGAATCACACTTTAATTAATCTGTATGACGGATTCTGTTCCTTTGTACATAAACAAATCTGGCTTCTGCAGTAATTGCCAAGAACATATGTCTCAATTAATAGAATATTGCTGGCTCTCAGTGTTTGTGGATACACAAGAAAGATTATCAACATGCTGTTGATATTCTTGCTTTAGAGCATCACATGTGTACTACCATTAGCACTTTTTTTTTGGCAAAATCTAAATATCCTCAAAGATTTTTTTTCTTAATACTGTACATACCTTTAAATTTTTAACACATAAATGCAAATTTCATTGCAGTATTTTCTCTTGCAACCAAACAACATTTTTGGCAGCCATTCTTTGTTGGATATTTTTGTGTATTTGGTGGTAGGTGTTGGTGTTGGAAAAGCCACACTACTCCTCCAGAAAAACAATTTATCAAATTCTCAATGCCACACACTTCCATCTTTTGCCTAAGCTGGTTTGAACTGCCCAATAAAGATTCTTTCAAATGAAAAATATGTATCTTTGCGCAGCAGTTGCAATTGCAGGATGAACGGCTGGAAATATTGTGTTAACCTCTTATTGCTAGAAACAGATTTTATGCTGTTTTTGTTAATGTTGAATTTCCTGTAGCAGCAATACATCATATGCACAAAGTACTGAATTTAACATGATACAGGTATGATACTTGTGTCACTACTTCATGCCACGAGGGGTATTACTCTGAAAATACTGCATTAGTCAATTGCGAAACGCTTTATATCCAAACTTTAATTTCCTACTATTGGTCCAGTACTGGTAATACTTTTGATACATCATAAATTCTTCAGCGTTTAGGTCGTAATGCAGCCTGGACCACACTAAAACATAACCACACCATCCGATATTGTGGATGCCATATTTTCATGTAGGCTATTATCTGTTGCTGTTTCTGTAGTCCAGGCTGCATAATAACCTAAACACAAACAAACTGTGTCATGGTTACCATCCATCGAGTCTGGACCAGCTGTGTTAAAAAAGGGAGAGATCTATTTCGGCGAGTGTAGAGATTGCAGCCTTGACCATAAAACACGATATTACGGGTGCCTTATTTTCATGTATTTCTGTCGCTAATTACAGTGGTCTATGTCTGCATTATAACCTATATGTAAACAAATCATGAATAATAGCAATTTCAGCCACATGATGAATAGCAGGAAAATGGAATCTTTATAAATGAATGGATAAAAAAACTAACAAAGTCAAGAATAATTTTTATCTCATTAAATCGAGTGCTTTTCTTAGCCATTTTTATTACTCAGTAAACAATTAGTAACTACAATTCACGGATTAATAAATAAATAAAGTAAGCAGCCAATAAGCTTCTGACTGGCAAGTAGCCATTAGCTGCGAATAGCACTGTGCATCGCTGAATAGTGCCAAAAAATATTTCTTGTTCTGCTTTTGTTTATGGATGGCTTACCATAAAGAAAAAAATATATTTCTTGGTGTGAGCTACTAAAATGAACTCACAATTCAGTTGGATTTCTTCTTGGTTCTAAGAGTCCCAATTTTTTTAAGCATATTTTGGTCTCCTCAATTTTAGAAATAAGGGGTATCTTCAACATTACAAATCTTTAAAGTTTTGACACTTCCCTTGGGATGGAATCTTTATTAAACACACTATTTCTCCCTCAAACTGTTATTTGATTAACAAACCTGTATAGGATTAATCTTCCCGTTCCTTATCTAACTTTTTTTCTGTATAACATCTCGAAAAGGGAATTATTATTTTGTAGTTTAAAATCCTTAAATTTATAATTCCTTATTTTCCTTCATTTATTGCTCCTAAACTATCAAATTAATTCTTATTTCCCCCTTTTTATGTTATATGTTATTTTTCTGGTATTTATATTACCAAATTCAATTATTTCTGGAATATGACACCACATTTCTTAGTTATCACTTAGTTGTCAAATTGAGAAAAGTTGAATAACTTTCACAAAATAATTGCTATTTGTCAGATATACTTTAAAATTCACTCGGATGCTCTTTTTGTTTTCAAAAGCTATCTCCAATTCTAATGTTTCTCTTAGTGTTTTGTATGGCATTGTGACCGAGCACTTGAATTACCGAAAATGTTAACGGATGTGCACAAAAACCAAACGTTTAGGCAGTGCATTGACTTTACTTGAGTGGTACCACAACGATGGTGATGATTTCTTAAGCCAAATTGTTACGGGCAATGAGACATGGGTGGCCTGCGTCACACCTGAATCAAAGCAACAGTCCATGGAATGGCGGTATTCAGATTCACCCAAAAAAGTGAAGTTCAAGCAAAATCATGTGCACAGTTTTTTGGGACAGAAAAGGAGTATTGCTTGTGGAATTTCTGCCTCGTAATGAGACAATCAATGCAGCAGCTTATTGTGAGACATTGAACAATCTGCACTGTTAAATCCAGAACAAAAGACATGGCAAGTTGAGCAAGGGCATCATTTTGCTGTATGACAATGCCCGTCGATATGTGGCTAGTCAGACCAAAGATCTCATCACATCTTTTCAATGGCAAACTAGATCATCCTCCGTATGGCCTTGATCTGGCACCCAGTGACTACCATCTGTTCCTGCACTTGAAGAACAGCTGTGCGGTCAGCGTCTTGAAGACGATAAAGAAGTCAAAACAGTTGTAATGCAGTGGTTAACAAGTCAGGCGGCAGACTTCTGTGTGGAGGGTTTTCAAAAACTGGTACTACGTAATGAAAAGTGCCTCAATATTGAAGGGAATTATGTAGAAAAGTAGAGTAAGGTACAGGCTTCTATGTAAAATAAAATTATTGAGATATATTTGCACGTCTTTTTTAAATTTCAAAACGGTACTTACTTAAAAAACATGCCTTGTACTGTCACTCTACCATGAGACTACCATCACAAATACTGGAAATTACTGCTACATTACTTTTATGTAATAATTGATGCAAATCTTTGAGGTTGATTGTTTTTGATATATTCTTCTCTTTTTTTAATTTTGAGGCCCACACTATTACTCTTGAATTTTTCTGTGCGCCTGAAAACTCTGAGAAAAATCTAAGCCCAAATATCTAACAGTCTCCTTGTTAGTTTGAAGGACTAAACTGAAAGAAATACTTCTTTTACATGCTCTGCCATCAGCAGTTGAGAAGAGAGCAGTACTGTCAGCATAATTAATCTCGAAATGCTAATGTAACCTCTGTGGAAATATGTTTGGCAACAGAACTAACTATTTAATGCTATTACTTAGTTTAAAATCACACTACTTTGTATGTTGCTCACTTTACTGGCTGTAACTTTGACATTTTATTGCAGGATGCTGGATCCAAGGAAATTGAATTAGCTAAAGAATTGCTAAAGTATGTGGAAATGGAAGACTTGGTGTCTCTCACAAGAACCACTACAAACGATATTGTTATCCCTACTACGAGAGAAGGTTAGTTTTCTAGTTTTCAGTGCCTACATATTTAATATTCTTGGATCGTATTCATTGAACCAAATTAAGATGAAGATGTTCGAATATTAACTTGTATGTATGTCACTTTGAATGGATTTTTTAAAAAATATCTTTTATTTGAATACAAACATTGATAGGAAGGGTAAACCACCTTATCATAGTTGGAAGCAGGAAAACTATGATAACAAAAAAGAAGAAGATGGTGCACAATATTGAGGTTTATCTTTATAAAAGTTTCTCTGGGAAAACCAAACCGAGGTAATATTATTATTCATGCACAATATTTCGGCGGCTTTATTCTCCGTCGCCATCTTCAGGTGCAGTTGTAAATCTTCAAGTCTGCCTTGAAGTCAGCCTTGAGCGTGTTGTTTGAACAACTGGCATGGCAACGACAGACGTTGTTATGTTTGCCTAGCAGCACTCAAGACGTCACTAGGACGCCCGCGGAACACAAGAAGCAGAGCGTTGGTGACGAGCAGCCTCAATAACAGGAATCCATGCATCACTTAATGTGGAACCCACAATCCATGTTTAACCAAATCATACACGGGGCGAATTTCAAATGCTTCTTTATGACGCTGTTCCAGGAGCTCTCACATGTGTCAGCACCTTAGTCGCTTCGAAATCGAAACCATGTCCTTCTGCCAAACTATGTGGTAGAACATAGTGTTGACAGAAGGATATGGTTTCGATTTCGAAGCGACTAAGGTGCTGGACACATGCGAGAGGTTTCTGGGACAGCATCATTATAGAAGCATTTGAAATTCGCCCCGCGTCTGATTTGGTTAACAGTAATTGTGGGTTCCAGATAAGTGATGCATGGATTCCTGTTATTGAGGCTGCTCATCACCGATGTTCTGCTCTTTGTGTTCCGCGGGCGTCTAATGACGTCTGAGATGATGTTAGGCAACATAACGTCTGTTGTTGCCATGTCAGTTTTCAAACAACACGCTCAAGGCTGTCTTCAAGGCAGACTTGAAGATTTACAACTGCACCTGAAGATGGCGACGGAGAATAAAGTCGCCGAAATATTGTGCATCAATAATAATATTATTTGGGTTTGTTTCCCGAGAAACGTTTATAAATAAACAACGCCGAGAAAAATTGCATTCATTTATAATATTGAGGTTGTTCCCTTAGTCATGTGAGATGATCTTGAAGTGCTAATAGTGCTTGTAAGCAGTTATGATGTAGCATAAACTTTGAGCAAGATTAGCTGTTATTTGTAACTGAAGCTAACTACTGAATTGTCAATTGAGATCAGCCATAGTTATGTTCATGGCAGCAGTGAATTTTGAACTTCATTCAAATAATATCTTTTACCAAAAAGCAATTTCTGTTAATAAATAATTCCTAATTATTTGAATTCTGAGCATGAAATGGAAACTAAAAAATTAGTGTTTTGTCTCATACTATTGTCACATTATCTCGTATCTCTAAACGAGCAATTCTTGTATATATATATATATATATATATATATTTCAAATCTCAGATATGGCTATGGTGATTTGGATGAAATTTGATATGTAGATAACATTTTGACTTTTAAGATTACCTAAATAGTTGTGTTCCCTACAAAAAAGCTTTACAAAATATGAACAATTTTTTTCACTAGGTATCTCGAAAACAACACTAGCGCCATCTCATAGACAATTCAGGTACCAGAAAGCCTACAAATAGGTTCTCTTTGATTTCAAAGAATATTTAAACGAACAGTTCTTGTATACTGGCTGACCCGTGGAAACATTAGCACTATAAGTTTAATTGTAAAACATTTAAAAAGGAAGATAATTAAAAATTTATCATTGGTTTTGTCAGAAACTTCTTTGAAATAATATTACCTGGTACAGTTATAAAGTAATCATCGTTTACTTTTTGACCATAAAAAGTGGTTGTTAGTTTGTCATTAAATACTACCACGCGAGGAATGAGCATAGTTTTATCGGAGTGAATGAATTTAGCACTGATGACGTTCTGTCATTACAGTGATGTCACAATCTGATCATGAAATTGTTATAGAACTTGATGAAACATATCGGAAATAAAGAATAAATGTTCTTGATATCTTGCTTGGTTTTCGAGATATAGTATGTCAAAAATCAGTTATAGTTATAGTTCCTTTGCTTCTGGTCCAGGCCGTATTTCAACCTAACAACAACTATTAGGAACAAAATAAAAGGTTAAAAGTACAGTACCACCGTGCGGACATAATGGTTTTGGTGGATTTTTTTCTGGTCCAGACTGGATTTAATCCTAACCTCCTGACATGAGATATCAGAAAAATAAATTCTTTATTTTTGATTTGCCTCGATGAGTTTCATACGAATTCATCATCAAACTTGGTTATGGCGAAATTTATCTTCTCGTCCAGGGCGCATTTCAACCAACCACGTCAACTTTGAGATACAATATGTCGAGAACTAAGCGAGATAAAAAAAAAATATGTTTTACTTTCCATTTTTCTCGTCGAGTTATATAAGAATCCATCATCAAGGGTTATCGTAGAATTCCCTGAATTACCACAAATCTCACTCAAGTTAATTAATCCCTGACTGGAATTAAGATTTCTATTTAATATAATAATAGCATTTTTCTTTGAAAGAAATTTATGAGGCGGTCTTGCAAATGAATCTAGTGATCTAGATGAAATTTCATATGTAGATAATGTTTTGCTTTTCAAGTTTTTAACACGATTTTTAAAAAAATTAAAAATAAAAAAGGAGCAATTTTTGTATTTGGTTTCTCGAAAACGGCTCTAACCTCATTATGTAGAAGGTTCAGTTACCAGTAAGCCTACTGATGTTAGTTAAGCTTCTCTTTGGTTCACTGTGCACCTCAAAACGCCTAGGAAGCCTTCAAGCCTTTTACTTTAATCAAACTTTACTCGAAATCTTGGATATTGGACAGAAATCGAAAGATGCCGAGCGAAGATCGGTCACCCAGGTACTTATAATAGAATTGAAAATGTGGCAACACTTCTGATTTCAGCTCTAGACACAGATTGTAACAGTGTATCAAATAGTCTGATGAATGAGCAGTTACATTTTGTGTTTTTAATCTGGGAGCACTGGAGTTTCTGTTATTGGGGGTCTAATTGATTCGCCAGTTGTACTGGAAAACTACTATACGGATACAGCTACTTCTTGAAGATGCATATTCGATATGTTAACTGATTAGGTCACCATCCAGCACAAACTGTTGGAGTAGTTACTTTTTCCAGTACTATTTCAAACAATAAATGATAAAAATTTGGGTTGATATTAAAAGCAGCAACCAGTCTTAATTTGTTGGTATTATATTTATTAACCATTACCGGCTTCAAGCAAAAGGCTCAGTCATCAGATGGTTTGCATTTATAATGTATTCAAATGTGCAGCTGCAAAATGCGAGAGTGCGTCCTATAACAACAGAAAGTAGCATTTATTGAATGAGAGTGCATATTTTAATACATTATAAATGCAAACCATCTGATGATGAGCATTTTTGCTCGAAACCGGTAATGGTTAATAAATATAATAACAACAAATTGTGACTGGTTGCTGCTTTTAATATCAACCCAAATTTGATATCACAGTCGCTGATTTGCACTAATCCATCATGGATAAAATATTAATGAATGACAACTTGAAAGATTTGTCTAAAATAAATGTTCCCCATTTGCTGTTGCTTAATTTTAATCACTTTCACCTCAAAGTTTCATTGGGAGCTATCTAAAGCTGTTAATGTTCATTAATGAGACCAAAAGCAGACTTCAAAATTTCAGAGGTGGCAGTTCAGCTCTGTGAATTTCTCTTTTGGACTAATAAGATTGATAAATTTACTTGCAACGGCGCCACCTGGTAGTGGTTAAAAATCTTAACAATCAGTTATATTTAGAAATCTGATTTCATTATAAAATTAGTCCACTTGTATAGAGAACTGTCTAACCCCTCACAAAAAAAGAAAAAATTGCCAATATTACAATATTTTACTGCCAAATAACTTGTGGATGAAGCTGGTTTCACACAGGTGGGGACTAACCATTATGTACACTCCAGCTGTGGTTTCTAGCTGCCAGTTGACTCATGCTTGCTTGCACCTGAACTGAGCTATGACTAATGTGAAAACCAATGGGAGAAACCAAAGCTGGAATGAATTTACTCATTTTGTAATAAAATATAAAATTACTTTTAAAATTTATATCAAAGTAAGAAGCTATATGGTTAAAATACAAATGGATAAATGCACTGAAATATCCCACAGACAAATAAATAAAATTGGTCATCAGCAATGGTACTGATCTGTTTCGGCCAATCCTGTGATTTGACATAAAATTAGCCTCCAAGGTTATGCCACATGTTATTGCTAAGAAGATTCACTGTGTCATTGGCCAGTATACATTTCCAAGCTTGTTTCTCACTTGCAGTCACTTGCTTATGTGGGTGTCATTGATGGCTGATCAGATCATCCAGACATAAAATAACTAGCCCGCACACATTCAACCTAATGGAAAATGGTTGTTGTTGGATTTGTCTATGACAAACTTCTATATACCTGCCTCAGTCATTCTTTTACAAATAACGTGACAGTCACAGAAATTGGTTCTGCTTACTGGTTTTCCGCAATGTCTTCTCTGGTGTTCAGCTCAATACTTGTGCTCTTTATGATCTTTTTGAGCTGGTATTTGTAGCCCTTTTGGAAGACAGCAATGCTGAGCTCAACATATAAAACAGGGTGGCTACAAACTGGGAATATTGAGAATTATCAGGGAGTTTAATGCAACCTGGAAATATCTTGGAAATATAAAGGAATTCAGAGAATTTTGAAAAATATCAACTACCCAAAATTTAGAAATTTTTTTAATATCATCTTGAATTTATTTTAATTATTAAATATTTCCAATACTGTATTTTTAACATAAAATAGCTAACAAATGTCGAATTTACACTCTTGTCTCGCCTCGTGCCTCGTTGAGAGATTCAACGTCATGTTCCTGCACGAATGCTTACACAAATTGCTGTTTACACGCTGGATAAAATTCAGTTAGCTTTTGAAATTGTATAAAAAATGGATTACATGGAAATCAGAATTATAATAGTGCAAATAAATTCAGAAGCCATATTTTTTACTGAATAAAATATCATTCATAGAGTAGTAGCTTTACTGTAGTGTTGTTATGTTTCAGTAAATTGATTTACATCTTTAATCAATGTTTGGAACAGGTGTTCCAAAAGATGGTAAGTGAAGAGACTCGAGGATCTTCAAAATTCTGTAAATTGTCACAAGCTGATTTTGAGAAAAATTTAAGTTTTAATATCAAAACAACAGACTAGCTTCAAAAATAAGAATACCAGCAAAAGTGCAATTAGCTATAACTGTACAGTTTTTAGCTATTGGAGACAATTTAAGAAGTCTTCGATATTTCCTCAACATTTCAAATGCAGCCATATCAATAATTTATCATATATGAAGTTTCTAAAACTATGAACTTAAAGGTTGCAATAAAGAGCGCAAATAAAAATGTGCTATATTTAAATGAATATAATTAATTGTAATATTTAATTTTCAAATAACATACTTTTACTTTATATTTATTAATAACTTTTTTATCAATGATGTAAAGCAATTTAACTCAATAAAAATGATATGAAAGATTGTGTAAATATTAACCAGAGGTCTAAATAGGCAGAATTTATAAAAATTATGCTATATACTGTTAAAAAGTTTCAAATGCATAATTTTTTAAAAAAAACCACAGATTTTATTGATTTCAATAGAAATTTGCACATGTACACTTTAAAACAAATTGAAAAATATTGTCAAAATATGGTTTCAAAAAACGCAACTCCTCTTCCCCCCCCTTTTTTTGCTGTCATCAGTCTTTTGACTGGTTTGTTGCAATCCTCCATCCCTTCCAATCTTGTGCTAACCTCTTCATCTCTACATAACCCTTACAACCCACGTCCTCAATTATCTGCTTCATATATTCTAATCTCTGTCTACCTCTATAGTTCTTACCTTCGACTGTTCCCTCCACCAGCAAATTAACCAATCCAGCATGTCTCAAAATATGACCTACCAGCCTGTCTCTTCTTTCTGTAAGCTTCTTCCACAAACTTCTTCTCCTCACCCATAATTTCCAAAACTCGTTCATTTCTTACTTTGTCCACTTAATTTTCAGCATTCTTCTGTAGCACCAAATTTCAAATGCTTCAATTTTCCTTCTTTCCGCTATTCCTAGAGTTCATGTTTTCACTACCGTAAAGTGCTGTGCTCCACACATAGAGTTTTAAAAAGTTTTTTCTAATTCGTAGATCAATATATGAAACTAAAAGATTTATCTTTTTTCATGAAGGTTCTTTTTGCTAGTGCTATTCTGATTTTAACACCATTCCTGCTTCGGCCTCCTTCCCCTTACATTCCCCTAATTTAAGCAAACCCACAGATTTTATCTAATTTCGATAGAAATGTGCACATGCATAGTTTAAAACAAACAGGAAAATACTGCCTTTGTATGGTTTTTAAAAATGCAACCCTTCTTTCCCTTTGCATCCCCTTAACTTTTGCAAATGTATACTTTGAAACAAACAGAAAAATACTGTCTATGCTTGATTTGTGAAAGCCCAACCCCTCTCCCCTTTCACCCCTCCACTCTTAATTTTCAATTATCTTTATAGAAACCCACAGTTTTTATCCTACTTTCGATGGACCTTTTCATACGTACACTTTAAAACAAGGAGTAAAATACTGTCTACATTTGGTTAACAGATACCAACCTATTTCCTCCTTTCCACCCCTCTGTATTTGTCAATATCTATAGACTGAATCACTTTGAAAGTTGGCACTACATGTGTATTTTTTCATGGAAGGTTTTATCGTATTTTATATAATATATGTCATCGTAGTTTCTATGATTATACTCCTTTTTTAATGCTGTATTTTTATACGTTCTTCTTTTAGTGTCAGAGCTGGGATACAAGATCGTTTTGAACTCATGAATGAGTGAACTTTCAGCTTAATGCTTATTAGTTTCTTCTTTCATATTTGAAATAAATAGTAAAACTTCTATGACTTCATTCCCTTTTATTAACACGTTATGAAATACTTAAAGATCCGAAGATATACAAGTCCTTTGCTAGCAGTAACTTTTAAAGCTCAAAGCGAACACACAAACTTTTTTTTTACCATGCTCGTTCATCTTATTGCTGTCCTCTAATTTTTCTCAATGTACCATAGCTACCAATTTCTTTCTCGGAGTAATTATTCTTATTCTTTTCTTTAGGTAATCTGTTATACCATAGTTTCTGACAATATAAAAATCCAAAAGCCGCACCCTCTCCCCTTTACAGCCCTTAATTTTTATACAAACTCACTCCTTGATCTGATATCAATGGACCTTTTGCAGACAAATACTTAAAAATAAAAAAAATAGACATTAGTTTTATGAAAACCCAATCCCTCTCCCCTTTTCCACCTCCTTTATTGTTGTGAATGTTCTTTATTCAAAGTTACAGTTTCTATCTGATTTTGAATGAAGTTTGCACACTTATACTTTAAAACAAACTGAAAAATACTGTTTATTCTTGATTTTCGAAAGTCCACTACATACCCCTTTTACCCCCTTGCCTCTTAATTTCCATTGATCTTTACAGAAACCCACAGTTTTTATCCAGTTTGGATTGAACTTTGTGTGTGTATATATATATATATATAGATTGTTTGGAAACAAAGGCGCTGAAAGCGGATATATTAGACATTGGATAGGAGAAAAAACCACCGCTTACCAAAGATGAGGGCTCCAGCGGCGTCAAAACACGAAAAAACACACAAACACAAACATAATACAAATTATCGAGCTTAGCTCTTCATCAGGTTGTAGGACGAGGTGGCCGCCCCGCGGAAGCTAGCTAGCTTCCACGGGGCGGCCACCTCGTCCTACAACCTGATGAAGAGCTAAGCTCGATAATTTGTATTATGTTTGTGTTTGTGTGTTTTTTCGTGTTTTGACGCCGCTGGAGCCCTCATCTTTGGTAAGCGGTGGTTTTTCTCCTATCCCAATGTATATACTGCCGACAGCGCTTTCATGCAGCCATCTCACTTCTACTGAGGAAGAGCCAAGCTCGAAAATTCTATTCTTTGTGTGATCGTTTGTTTCATGTACCAACGCCGCAGGAATCCCCTTCTTTGGTAAGCGGTGGTTTTTTATCATATATATTATTTCTATAAGGTATTTTTTTGTCACAAGCCTGTATCTTCCTTCATACCTAACCGAAATCAATGAATGAGGTGTAATTTTAAAGCTTATGGACTTCACTTTAGTCACATCATATTTTAAGAACTGAAGTTTTCGGAATTCGACCCTTAAAGGGTGAAAATGTTAATATTTCTAAAATGCTGTTTTCTGTGTTACGAGTCATTTATCTCCCTGGATACCTATTTGAAATCGTTTAATGAAGTATAATTTTAAAGATTAAGATCTCCGCTTTAGTGACGTCATATATTAAGACAAAAATGTTTCGGAATTCGATCCTTAAAGGGCAAAAGTTTCAATATTTTTGCAATTCGTTTTTGTGTCACGAGCGATTTATCTCCCTTAATATCTAACCGATATAGATAAATGTGGAATCATATTAGAGACTAAAGTCTCCGCCGTGGTAACATAATATTTTAAGAAAGAAATTGTTCGTAATTCGACCCTTAAAGGGCAAAAATGTCAATTTTTCAAAAATGCGTTTTTTGTATCTCGAGCCATTTATTTCCCTGGATATCTAACCAAAATCGATAAATGAAGTAAGATTATGAGCAGTAATGTCTCAGCTTTGTGACATCATATTTTAAGAAAGAATGTTTTTGTAATTTAACCCTTAAAGGGAAAAAGTACAAATTTTTCTATAGCACATTTTTGTGTCACGAGCGATTTATCTCCCTTAATATCTAACCGAAAAATATAAATGTGATATCATATTAAAGAATAAGGTCTCCGCCGTGGTAACATTATAATTTGAGAAAGGAATTTTTCGTAATTCGACCCTTAAAGGGCAAAAATGTCAATTTTTCTAAAATGCGTTTTTTGTATCTCGAGCCATTTATCTCCCTGGATATCTATCCAAAATCGATAAATCAAGTATGATTATGAAGAATAATGTCTCAGCTTTGGTGAAATCATATTTTAAGAAAGACTTTTTTGGAATTCAATGCTTAAAGGGAAAAAGGATAAATGGTTCTACAATGCATTTTTGTGTCACGAGCTATTTTTCTCCCTTGATATCTAACCGATATAGATAAATTAGGTATATTATTAAAGACTGAGGTCTCCGCCGTGGTAACATTATATTTTAAGAAACGAATTTTTCGTAATTCGACCCTTAAAGGGCAAAAATGTCAATATTTCTAAAATTCGTTTTTTGTGTTTCGAGTCATTTATCTCACTGGATTTCTAACCAAAATCGATAAATGAAGTAGGAGTATGAAGAGTAATGACTAAGCTTTGGTGACATCATATTCAACTTCACTATTCAACGCATTTTATTCGCGAAATTTTCGCACAGGTCGTCTAGTCCTATCTTAATGTTCAATATGTATATATTAAACAAGGAGAAGAATGCTGTCTACATTTGGTTAAAAAAAAAACAGCTAAACTCTCCCTTTTTCCCAAACCCCTTAATTTTTTCCAACAGTTTTTATACGATATAGTTGGAACTTTGCACATTAATACTTTAAAACAAACAGAAAAATACAATCTATATTTAGTTTCCAAGGACGCAATCCCTCTCCTCCTTTACTTCTCCCCCTTATTTAGTGCTAATGTTCTTTATAGATACCTACAGTTTTTATCGGATATTGATGGAACTTTACATGTGTATATATTTAAAAAAAAGAAGAGAAAACTACAGTCTTTGTTTAGTTTACAAATACACAACCCCTCTCTCCCTTTAAATCCACTTACTTTTTACTTATTTTCTCTATACAAATCTATAGTTTTTATCCGAAATCAAAGGTACTTTACACATCCATCCCCTGAGCAACACTGGATACTCTGCTTTTCGAGAAGAGGGAAAGACCACAGATATTTTATATCCCAAAGCACTACAATAATTTTTTCCCAATTTAATTTATGCACTAAAAGCCATTAACTTTATTTTTTTCATGTAGGTGTGTATGCCTAGCATATGTGTACCCCCTTAGAGCGAAACAATAGACATTACAACGCAAGCCGAGCAAAGCCTAGTACTGTATAATTTTTATTGATATGCCACATCTGTCTTGTCATGTATCTGATACTTCATGAGTTGATGATGCAGCTATGAATCCCTTATAAGTCAATATCTGTTTATACAAATAATTTTTAAATCTTAGTTTCATCAATTTGTCATGTAATATGGTAGTTTGGTGAACTTGACACTGAACCAAGTCCATGAAATGAAAAACATGTTTCATTTTGATTACTCCTTGAAAAATTAACCATTTCAGCACTTACACAAGTCATTCACAGTACCTATAGCAAATGAATTAAACACTATACATGAATCAAGTGACTTACACTAGTGTTGTTTTATTCATTACAGAGGCAGTTTCCGCCATTATTCTCCACACTGACAATCTCGAACTGCTGCTCAGCAGGAAGAAGATGACGAAGGAAGTGCTGTTCAAGTTCCTGCATGATCGTAACCAACCTGTGTCAATGTCTTCAGAAAAGTTACTATTGCAGCGCAGAGTGTTAGAGATTTCGCGCCCTGGTCAAGCAAAAGTTAAAGTGTCATTGGTGTTAAAGTACCTGAGAAGGACTGTGCTGCTTCCGACGATTCTGGGGCTGCTACAGGTGGGGAATCAGATGACGATGACTGCCGTGAAAATCAGAACAGTGTAGAACATACCAGTACATCTCATTGGCCGAGGCAGTTGGAGAATACACATGTGTCTGAAGCTACAAGTGTGAATCCAATTCCAGGCCCGTTAAGTGCCACCCAGCTGTCAGATTTCCCTGTGACTGAATTTGCCCAACAGTTTGTGCGCTGGTTTTATGACCGACTGAACAGTGGTGACCTAGGACCAGAACACTTCTGGAGTGATGCTGCCGCTGATTTCATGCTGCAACCTGGAGATCAGGTATATACTCTCGATATATGTACTAATTAAATAAGCATTTGTAAATGTTTTATAAATGTCAGTATATCTTGAATGTTCCATATAATCCACACATATCAAATTTATTTCAAAGTTATCATTAGTGATGGTGAAACTTGTAAATAATTCAGAAAGTAAAAAAAGGAAGAAAGACTACATGGAAGAGAGCTTGTTAGTGGTTTTTAAATGCTCTATTTTTACTTTATCCCCTCTGATTAGAGTCCATTAGAAGCTTTAAACATCACCAATGTGTGATGTAAGCTTTCTACTGGTCACTTACAGGATCTCACCAAGTTTTTTAATTTATTGCAGTCCACTTAGTATCCTTTAACGTATTTATCTTTAGACTTCTCTACCACTATTTTTATTTTAAACAGAGTTTTTAAAATTTTCTCTTATAACTGCTCATCCGTTTTCAAGAGCAAATTCTCACCCTAAGGCCAATAGAAGGCCCTTTTACTCCCATCAATGCAATTGGGAGCTTAACCTGTTTTTTTGTGTGGTTTGCTCCAATAGCTTCTTCTGCTCTCTCCACCATTGGGCACCTGATATTCCTTAGAAGAAGATTGTTATTTTAAAAAAGTATTTGTAAAATTTTCTTTCCTAACTGCTATTAGTTACATTAAAGTTAAGGTTGTAGATGCTAGAAACTTGTACTATAGCAGATGGTGTTGCTGCAAAGAAACAATGAAATCCACAATCCTCCTTCAGTAGCAGAGATGGTTACAGGCCTCAGAGCTGCAGTGACTAAAAAGGAGAGGGGGGGGGGGGAGATATAGAGTTTCCGGATAGAACTTGGGCAATCAGCAGTGCATAACTAACTAACTTAGTCCACAACCCGAAATTTGGTTGGATCCTCCTAAAGGAGGCATACTAAGCCATTATGCCGGCCAGTTCCTTTCCTACGGGACCTACAGTTTAATGTGGAATCTGAACCATGGAACGACCTGGCATAGCTCATATGATCAAACACATCTCTCAAACATTCCTGAACCCACCGGGATTTGAACCCGGGATCAGAGCAGCGAATTATTGAAAGCAAGCGCCTTAACCATTTAGCCACCAGAACGCTCCAGCAACGGATATACAGGTGGAAAAAAGAAAAAATACTATTGGCTCATCTTTCAGCATTTTTTTATATTTGTGAAAGTCGAAAAGTGTTTGCATTATTATTATTTTGCTTTAAAGATGAAGTTGTTTCCTTCTGATTTTGCAGTTCCCTGTGGTCTCAGATTGAAGTACCTCGATGATGAGCTGAATGTCATTTAGTAATTTTGTTAGTGTATAATATTTAATTAAAATTGCAATGGAGCACATGTGCCAGTGGCAATTTCCCTCTGCACCCATCTTCCCCCTTTTCTGCTGCCCCTTAAATTTGCCCTCTACAAATTCTAACTTTAAATTCTTTCAATGTTTTTGGTAAATTTTTCATCATTTCTCTTGGTCATCATCATCATCCTCAACAGTTTCCAGCCTCTGGCCGTGTCTGTTTTATGCACAAGCCTCTCCATTTGCTTCTTTCGTCCCACCACCTCTCTGTCACCACTTTGTTCCTGTCCTCTCCTCTCTCCCGTACATCTTCCTCCATTCCTTTCAGCCATCCATCTCTTGGTCTTCCTCTGGGTCGTTTACCATGCATCTTAATTTCATGGATTTTTCTTGGGATTCTCTGAGCCTCCATTCTCTTGACATGTCCATACCATCTCAGTCTGGTCCTCTCTACCCTTTCCTGTAGGGGTTCCTCTTTTATGGTGCATCTAATCACTTCATTCCTTATTCTGTCCATTTTAGTAACTCCAATTCTACCTCTTAAAAACTTCATTTCACTTGCTTGTACTCTGCTGATGTCCTGCTTTTTCATTGTCCACATTTCAACGGCATACGTCAAGATAGGCACATAGTACGTATGATAGATTACTCTCTTGCTTCTCTGTGGCTTCTCTTTATTCCATAGCAGGCTTCTAATGCTCCTTAGGAATGTCTCTGCTTGTCTTCCTCTTTCACTTATCTCGCCATCATTTCCTCCACATTCCTCTAACACACTCCCCAAGTACTTGAACCTGTTCACCTTCTTTAGTTGTTCCCCTGCCATCACAATTACCTGGGTTACCCTTTTCTTTCTCCTGGTTTTACCATGTACTCACATTTCTTCACATTCAATTTCAGGCCATATTCCTCCACTCTGTCAGTCCATACATCCAACTGCCGCTGCACTTCCTCTTCTTCACCTCCCCAGATCATCCGCAAAAGTCATCACCTTCATGTTTTCCTCTCTCATCCTCGCTGCCACCTTCGGCATTATTTCATCCATGATTACAATGAAGAGTAATGGTTCCATCACTCTCTTGATGGTTTCTTTGGGAACTCCTCTCTTCTCCAAGGCCTTCCATACCTTACTCCTGTGTACACAATCATATGCTTTCTCAATATCGAGAAATACCAACAGTAGATCCTTCCATATCATAATGTTTTTCCTGCAGCTGTCTCATAGCAAATATCAGATGTACCGTTGATCTCCCTGATCTGATGCCATACTGCTCTTCTCTTGGTAACTTATTCAAATCCCTGCCACCCTTACCTAAAAAATAAAATCTTTCTACACACTTGTGCCTGAAATCGAGTGCTAGCTTGTGGTCATGGTCATCTTTTCCCTTCCATACATTACTTTTAATTCTTACACCACTATCTTTCCATGCTTCATCACCAATACATGCCTTGTAAACTCCCATGACTCTCTTCACCCTCCTCCTGTCTTCCAATGAATCCCATTCCAGCTCTTTTATCATATCTATTATTGATTGCTTTCTGCGATAATTTCCAGAAACAAATCTAGCAGCTCTTTTCTGCACCCTCTACAACTCCTGTATTTGATACTTAAAACATAGGTCCCACATTACACTACCATATTCAAACAGTAGTCTGACAAAAAGTTTTGTAATCCAGTTCCTTTACTTCTCTCGTACATCTCCTCATCACTCCCTCCAACAAGTGCAAAATTTTGAAACCTTTTCCTACTACCTGTCCAGTGTGGCCTGCCCAGTTAAGCTTGTTATTAAATGTAATGCCAAGATATTCAAGCCTTCAACAAGCAGTTCTTTTCTCAGCTTTTAATCATAATCAGACTTTAGTTTTTTATTTGTGTACCTAATAAGCTGACTCTTCTTTGCATTTATCTTCATCCCATGTTTATCAACTCAACTAGATATCCTGTCCAGATCACTCTGCAGTTGTTTACAGTCCTCTACCATTTTAATCCTTGCAGATAACATTATGTCATGTGGAAACAATGTAATTTCTGATGGTAAACAATCAACACAGTTATTCATTAGAATAATGAATAACAATGGTGGCACTCCCATTTTTACTTCCACTTCTTTTGATATTGTGTTCCTTTTGTCATAGAGGACTAATTAAACCATTTGCTGCCCATAAAAGCGGCATTGTTTGAAAGCAGATTTGAGTCAATATGAAGGTATGATACTTCCGTATTACATAAAGATTTGAAATGATTAGGGTTACTGTAAATTAAAAAGAGAGAGAGAGAAAAGAAAATACATTTCACGCCAGCAAAGTCACACATGTGCAACAACAAATGATCCCTCTGCCTGCTGCCGAATAGTTAATTTTTTTTAGGAAATGCTCCTATTTAGTTAATTTCCAAGTAAAAAGGCAGATATCACTTTATCAGATTAATACAGTCAAAGCTCTTTATTCATGGTTTCAGTAGTCGCAGATAAAATAACTGTGACAACTTTCTGTATTCGCAGTTTCAGTACTCGCGGATAAAATAATTGTGAAAACTTTCTGTATTTGCCGCTTGAAATTTTTATTAATCGCAGATTCATTCTGTACATTCAGTGGATTCAGTATCCTTTACCAATGTTTCGGCATCGTTTGAGTATTGCTAGAATGTGCTAAGAGTCACTCTATCTAACCATAATGACTAAGCTCTATTACTTTAGACAAACCTTCAGAATCATACTGGACACCATGGAATGCAGTCCTGATATGAATGTTATGCAATGCTGTAAAAAATTATGACATAGGAAAATGTATTGTTACAATAAAAAATTGTTGCAAATACTGAAACCATACACTTTGAAATCACGCTGGAAAAAAAAATCGCCTGATCTCATTGTCGGAAATGATGGAGAATTTGTACATATTCAAACTTTAATTGCAAACATTGCTCAAGTTGCAAATAGAATAGGTCGAGATGGTTTCGAACAGATAGAATCAAGTGACATTCAAGAGTTGCTTGAATCACGAGATGAAAACTTGACTAAATTGACTTGGAGGATATGTTAAATCCCCATTAAATACCCATTGAAGAAGAGGCTTCAACGAGCACTGAAATGGTGACATTTAATTTAAAAACCTGAGTGGAGGTCTACGGATGACAAATGAGCTTTGTGAATTGTTTATGAAAATTGATCTGTCTATGGAAGGAAGTCTTGTTTTTGAAAGATAAATTGTTAATGCCACAGCTGAATATCAATCCCAATTGAAAAACCTTTTAAAAGTGGCAAAACAATAAAAAATTACTAAATTCTTTAAAACATTGCCTGAGCCTGACAATAATAATTAAAACATATTGCTTAAAATCTGTTAATAAATTGATTTTAATTTGATATTTTTTTATTATTTATTTTTGTATTTAATAAAAAAAATTTAACCTTGGAACATATTCCTCATAATCCCGTACCAATTACCATTCCATATTCGCAGTATCCATATTCACATATAAGACCCAAGGGCTGACACCGGGGTTATAGTATCGCCTTGGCGTCTTAACTAAATGTTCACGTGGATGTAAAGTTCTGTGGAATTTTCACAAAATAATTTGAATTTGACCATGTAGCCTAGTAGAACTCAACTTAAATGCTTGAAGGTCGCCACTACATATGTTTCTAAACCACAAATCTAGAAAAGGTTCCAAGATAACTACTAAATCACAAAAGTTCACTTCCAGAATATTCAAAGTTTTATTTTCAAAGTCACATTTACTAAAATTGGCCTTTAACAGTAGAGTAGGCAAATCGAAAACTCTTTTCCAAAATATTGCAGATTGTGGAGAGAAATTTTACCGAACCAACCCCTTTTCAGAATTTCAAAGTTCTAACTCGACATTATACTCGCAGGATATGACCAAAGTACCAACATTTCTGACTCAATGGCACCAACATTCAACCAGCTACTTCACGCTCCGACGCAAACTGACACAAACTGATGCAAGCTCACTCACATAATGCTCCCAGGATACAGAAAGACAAAATCAAACGAAAGACCCGGTCACATGTAGCACGAGTTTATATAGCAAGTGGCCAAACCAATGACGTAAGCAACTGTACCACATCTTTTTGCTTCTGCGAGACCAAAAGTGTGCGTAATTTATTTGGCGATCCAAATTATTAAGAGTGTTTAAACTTTGACAATGTCTAGACTTATCTACTAACGGCAGTTTAGTGGGAAATTTAGAGTGATTAGTTTTAAAGTTTTATTTAATTTCTGTGCAGTGATACAAATCTCTGAAGTAGGGGATTAACCCAAACGTTTGAATTTTTACAGCGACAATTTATCTTCAAAACCTTAATTACCAGACAAAAGCTAAAACTTTTTACTAAAACCATTATATATTCAGAATCGTCTTAATTAGGGCTGTCTACTGATATAAATTTCAAATTAATATTCCTTTTAATTAAAAAGTTAATTATTTTCTCTTAATTAAAATCGCTAATTAAACTTTGCCAAATTATTTAATTTTATTACCAAAATATCGGGAACAATGCTGACTATAGCTGGTGATAAAAGATCAGTTGTAGCTTTACGCGATTTAAAGATATTACAAATCTTAGAATTTTACTTTTATGATTGCGTGTTTCAAACTTGAACAAACCAGAACATCTCTTAAAATAAACGTTTCCCGATGTGATAAATACAATTTAAAACCATTTTCATGATGGATTGTAACTGTAGGAAAGATTACAGGGAAATTCCTTAAAGTTGAAAACTACTCTTCACGAAATTTCTAAGTCCAACATAAGCAAAACTAGAATTTGCCAAAATTCTAAGGTTCTTACATGCCCCCAGAAGATTGAAGTTATTTTCTAGAAGAGAAAACTAACTGAACATCTTGAGAATAGAAAAGAAAAGAAAAATCCCCAAAATTAAAATGAACTATCCCACAAAAATGACTATGGCATGTCGGTTCGGTTCTTTCTCTCCACCATTCATTCTCCAAAAAAAATATTATTTTAACAATATCAAAATCTTTAACTTCTCACTCAAAATTATCACAAAAATTTCTCAAAATCTCATTCATTCTCAAAGTATGATATCGATGAAAGATTATAAATATCAAATGAATTATTACCAATAAGCAAAATATGAAGTCTTAGGTTCTTACACACAGTTTTCAAATTCGTGACATTTTTACGGAACGTATGCCCTGCGAATAAGGTGCTTTACCTGTATATGCCTCAAAATAAATTTTCCTGTCAAATTGACATTTATAGCAAAAAATTTTAAAAAAATTAAAAAATAGAAGAAAAAGAAACATTGATGAAACTTAACCATTCTGAACTTTTATTGGCAGGTGATAAACAGGCACAAAACACCATGAAAATATAATTCACTGAGATAATTGTGATTTATGCACTTACAAAGACATTCCTCTGGAAATTGTAAAACGATTATTTGAAAACCTTAATCAGTTGCTGTGTTCTTATTTAGAAATAGGATTACCATCGAAAGGTAATTTCCCAAAATCTGTTGCCAGGTGAATGAATATTCTTCTCCTATAGATAATACTGACATCACTTCGTATTATAACATAGAAAGACTTAATAAACAGCCCTCAAACCTAAAATTAAATGTAATTGTATTTTATAAAGTATTGGTAGTAAGCTAGAGTTTGGTTGAATGTGATCTGGTATATTTGTTTTGCAATTTCTTGTAAATCAGTGTATAAAGACTTTGTTTAATGAAAAGAAATTATTTAAAGGCCATTTAATATGTTTAAGAACAAAATTGTGCAAGAGAATTGCTTAAATGTTCATAACTCCAAGTGTTAATGCAAATTACGATCTCTAAAGGACAATTTGCTACAGTTTAAAATGATTTCTGTAAATAATTTTGTGTTTAAGTATCTTTAATTTTCATTTCTGACCATATTGTATTGATAGTAAATGATTTGGTATTAATTCTGATTGCTTTTAATATGTTTCAATTGTTTAGGTATTGTTAATGTTCAAGAAATATCTGGTGGAAGCTTTTGAAGTGTTCTAGAAATTTCGGTAGAGTTTATATAAAGCAATCATCCAAGTCATAGAAACAGTTCAGTTAGTTTTTCGGCAAAGTTTTCACCGACAAAAATTATGACAGCCGGGAACTGTATTATCTGTGGAAGAAGTGTTGTATGCAATCTCTGGATTGTATGAATGCATGTAACCAGTATCTTTGATGATGTGTTTAAGATAATAAACCAGTTTAAATTGAAGCGTATCGTGGAATACTTAATTATCGTATTAATTAAACTACGAAGAATCTATCAACGTCAATGAGTTTTCCTGAAGATGATCCTAACAAATCGGTTTCTAGACCCAAAAAGCCCTCAATGAATGATTTCAATCAAAATTGTTCTATGTTAACGGAGATGATAATTGTGGTCCTAAAAAGGGCTGCAATGTTTCTGGTATGAAAGGGTAAGCCATCATGTCATTTCGATTCAATCTCTGTGATGTTGCCCAGACTATGGGCAATTTCTTTTCCTGGCTTGACCACTTAGTATTAAAATCTACAGGAAGCTTCCTAAGACCAATATGCATCATAATATTACTGCCAACAAAAAGTGCACCAGATACTACTGAGTGGGATAGCAAATCCAAAATTCACAAACTGAAACTGCACAAAGAAGACTGAGGGGAGAATAATGACCTCACAACACAATTCAGATTGGAAGAATTTTAGAAGGCAATGAAATCTAGTAAAGATGGAAAATCAGCAAGGTTGGTTGATATTAGGACAGAGGAAATTAAGCACTTTGGCTTATCAACATAGAAATGGATCCTTCAGCTCTTTAACAACTGTATGAGCATATGTCAAATTCCAAAGATATGACAGAAGTGCCAAGTGATTTCCATACTTAAATCTGGCAAAGAAGGAAATAACTCAAAGAATTTTAGACCAGTTGCACTTCTGTGTCACCTTTACAAATTGCTAGAAAGAATGATTTCAAACTTCCTCTAGCTTATGCCTCAACAAGCTGCAGTTCACCCTGGTAAAAGCTGCACAGGACAACTACTAAATCTCACATAGTTTATAGAAGATGGATTTGAAGCTCATGAGGTGACAGGAGTGGTATTTGTTGATTTATCAGCAGCGTATGACATCATCAACCATTAGTTTCTAGTTCTACAAACTAACCAGGAATTCCAGTCTTAGCAAGTCCAGAATTGCGTAGTTGTTAGAGGTTACAGAAGAATGGTCTACCACAAGAAAGTGCGTTAGCCCCAGTCCTGTTTAGCATATATACCAATAATTAGTAGTTAGCCCACATCAGGCATTTCCTGTATGCTGATGATCTTGCTCTGCGAAAATGTGCAAAGACTTTGAATCAGTGGAGGGCACCCTCACTAATGTTCTTGAAGGTTTGTTAAGATACTACAGCACAAACCAGTTTAAACTAAATCCTTTGAAGACACAAGTATGTTCTTTTCGATTAAGGAATAGTGAAGCCACTTGTAGGTTGATGGTAATATGGTCTGAGGTCGAACTGGAACATTGTGAACTCTGAAATATCTTGGATTGATCCTTGACAGATCCATTACTTTCAAGAAACACTGCATTAATTCCAAGTTGAAAGTTTCCACCATGAACAATCTTCATAGAAAACTGGCTGGATCACAATGGGGTAGCCAATTTGAAACCATCTGAACTTCTGCTTTTGCAATGTGTTATTTGACTGAATAGTATGTATGTCCTGTATGGAACGACTCCTAACTGGTTGACGTAGCTCTCTGTGACACCTGCAGAACCATTAAAAATCTTTTTATAATCCACTCCAGTAAAATGGCTCCATCGCCTCGCAAGAATAGCACTACATTCAGTTTGAAGAGAATTCGAACAAAGAAAGGAAGAAAGTGTAAAAGTCATCCATTACGTGTGCATTTACCATACAGTCCAGGAAAAGTTTTCTAAGAAAATTAAAATAACTTATATGACAAGGGATGGCTGATATGGGAGTCTCCGAATAGGCTGAGAACAGGTGTGGCAGATCCAAGGTTAATCTAACAAGATGGGGCTATACTGAGATTGATAATATCAAGTGTGATTGTGAAGAGGATCTGCCTGTTCACCACATGCACCAACCTCCTGCGCAAAAATTGACTTATATGAGGCCTCAGAAAATGCACTGGCCTAGTTTTGGTCTAGTACAATTTGATGCTGGTTATTGTGTAAATCAGGGGTGTAGCTACTAGGGGGTGCAGTGCACCGGGGCCCTCACGCTGCATACCTCAAGGGGCCCCTAAGCGCACCTCTAGGGGCCCTCAAGCGCAGTTTAGAGGCCCAGGAGCCTTCACGGCAAACTGGCGACCTTGTTTTTTTTTTTTTTTTTTTCTTTTTTTTTTAGCTCTACCGTCGTCTACCCCTGAGAACACAGGAGCCCCTCACTAAGGGCCCTCGCTGCTCAGGGGGGGGGGCTCAACCACTGCTCAGGGGCCCCTAAAGAACAATTCAAGGGCCCCCATCCTCAGTTCAGGGGGCCCCTCCCAGCACACAAAGCAAAAAAAAGGTCGCCCGTCTAGCCTGAGGGTCCAAAATAATTTTTTTGCACTTGGGCCCTTGTTGACCTAGCTATGCCACTGGTGTAAATATGTGTGTTTCTGACACAAAATAAATGAAATCAGAATTGCCGAAGCCATTTTTGAGAATGAAAACATGCAGGGAAGTAACATTACATTGTAAGGAGAAACACACAAGAAGTGTGGAATACGGAATTGGATTTTGCAGTGGTGTTTAAAGCTGTTTAATGACTTCCAACAATTAACTCAAAACAATACATTGATTACATTCTCCACTGCACAGGTGAGCCGTGGAGTGACATCTCAGGGTGTGTCTGAGCTACTAGGCTGGGTACATAACCAGCTGGGACTCCTTTTCAACCCCAACTGTGACCTAGGTGGTGTACGTGGGAAGGCAGAGCTACATGGCCTGGTCATAGTGCTTGCCTGTGGTACGTTGCACATGCCCGACCGCTGTGTTGGAATTTTTACTCAGGTAACTACAATGTATTGAAGAACAATGGGCATTTCTTACATTTTACATATGTTACATTAATCATAGATGTTAATGTCAATTTATTTGAAGCTAGTCAAGTGCCTTTAATTGGACATTCTTAAACTGTGAATATAAATATGTTTTACCCAGGTTTTTATTTCCTGTGTTATGATTACTGTTTGGATGGTGTATCTGTTCATTTGCCTGTTTTGTGGCAGAGGTTACCAAGTCACCTAACTATGCCCAGCACAAGGTTAACTGCTTTATGTCCCAATGGCAAAAGAAATTTCCATCATTGGGTTCTTGGTGATCTGGGTAGAATAGGTGTTGGTGCACAAGTACTCATAGTCTGGTTGTGTACCAAGGGCCTGGATTGTATCACTACTTCTTTACATTGTGAATAAAGTCACGTATAATAACACTGATAATTGATCCATTAGATGGTAACATTACACTTAATAGTTACCTTGTTACTTTCAGAAGAGTAAACCTGAATGGGCTAGGACTGGGTTTCACATTTTCACTTCTTTCGTGTTTAATACACGATCAAGATGGTAAATTTAACATACATTCCTTGCAGTCATCTACAAATATGGTACCCATGCTGGAGAAGGCAACAATTAGCCAGCTCCATCAGAATTTACTCAGAATATGACTATGGAGGACTAAAACACTCCATCATAGCCGTCTAAGTTAGGTGGGCCATGAATGGAATGATTTTTTTTGTATTTGGTTTTCATTAACAGAATTGAGTGTTATATTTTATCCCAATAAAGTGATGTATATATTGTGTCAATTTAGAAATTACTGCTTCTTCCAAGCATTTTCTTTCATTGCAGATATTTTCTAAATACTTCTGGCAATATAATACTAGGTAATCCTTACTGCAAAGTGTTATGGGATTCTTGTAACTATCAGTTAGCATTTTATGGCAATTAATAGTACCGAGAATTGACTAGATATAGATGAAAAGAAATTAAGGTAATTATTCACAGAACTATACTTCTGCTATACAGGTGGAGGAAAAAATTAATTTCCACTGTGGTCAGAATTCACTAGTCAAGAATTAAAGTTATACATTATTGTCACTCCCTAAACGTAATTTTCCGCCCGCCTTTTAATCTTGACAATGCAGCAGAAGCATGCTTATGTCGAGCCGCGTCAATCTGTATCACAATGAAATATCCTGTCATCGTTAAATCTGCAGTGGATCATTTAGTAGACCTACCACCATGCCGAAAATAAAATTTTCTGAAAGTGCGAAGTTACATAAGGGAATTTAGAGAGGATTATTTTAGTAGAGGTGAAAGAGTTCTATTCTGTAAATTATCTGAAATGAAAGTGACTTCAACAAAACGGTTTAAAATTTAATTTCCAAAAGTTGCAGTAAGTGAGTGCATGGGAGCGTATTATGCTGTCTACATGAAAGCGACACTACTAGCTACAATAAATGATGAATAATTGAGCATGTTTTTATGAATAGTAAATTTAAATGTTTGGTCATATTTTGTCATTTTTAGGTCATATTTACCCATTTTTTAGGTCATATTTGCTTGCATATTTCTCTATTTTTTTGGTCATAAAAATCCGAACCGTAGTGATAAGTAACTTACATCTACTATTAGGTAACAAAATTGTGAATAATTTTTCTTTCTTAAAGATAAAAAGTGCTTCATTTTACTGCACAATGTAAAAAACTCCAAGAAAATCCATCCGGTAGTTTTTGTGTGAATTGTGGTCAGCAAAACGGAGAGCCAGGCACTAAAATAAGTTACTTTTACAATCATATTTAAAACTTCATGTGTCATATCTTTTTCCTGATTCCTAGAGATTTGTAATAAATTTTGTGTGTTCTCTCATCCACTTTAATAAAATGCCCCAAACCTGCGGGCTGGATACACACTCTACAGCTTGGCTACCTTCAGTGAGTCCGATGATGCTTGAAGTGTTATTTATATTGGCCGCCAAATAACACTGCATTTGATATTATTTAGAGTTATATTGTTAATGGGAAGTGCAAATTTCAAATAAATAATTACATTGATATTATTTGCACCTATATTGTTAAAAGGACATATAACTGCAATTTTATTCAAAGAAATCCTAAAGTAACTATAAAGTAACATCTTCTGGGGAATCTTAACCCTATTTTAATCTATATAAATGAGAAAGTTTGGACATATGTTTCAATGTACTATCAACCTCAATCATGCTTTAATTGCTCAACAGATTTAAATGAAATTTGACATGGAGTTAGTAAATTGCCTATGAAGTGACGTAGGATAGATTTTATCCCACATAAACAAATTGTTTCTTTAGAAAGTGCCTTAATCAATTCACAAACACCATAGAGTTTCCTACTTTCTAAATGGCAGTGCCAAATTTACTCTTTGCTTTTTACGTACATCACAAATGCTGCTTTTCAGAAATAAAAGCAAGACACTTCTGATATATATATATACATCTTATATATATATATAAAAATCCCGCGTCACGATGTTTGTCCGAGATGAACTACTTAACAGATTTTGATGAAATTTGGCTTATTGTGTGTAATTTGGTCCAATTTAAAAGATAGGATAGTTTTTTATCTCGATTATTGACCTTAATATTTATCATTCCAAATTACAAAGGGAGGAAGGGGAAGACAAGGAACAGAAAAGAACAGAAGTTAATTCTTGCATTTGAAGATTCACAGCAGCAGTTTTTATCTTCTTATATATATAAAAATCTCGCTTCACGGTGTTTGTCCGAGATGAATTCGCACTTAACCCTGCCTTCACTTCCGGCACAGCTTGCTGTGTAATGTGAAGTATGCCAGAACATTTCCGTGATTCGGATTCCACGCTAAATTGTAGGTCCCCTGTATCCGGCAGGATTAGCGGGTAAGGTTAAGGTGGCTACGACAGGGGCGGAATACGCAGCCAATAGAAACCTTGTCACCAGGTCATTACGACCACATGAAATTATTATTATTATAGTTCCATTTGTTTCTAGGTGTACACTTTTTTACGTCATATTAATCCCTCGGGGGATATTTTCCATTAAGTAATTTGTGATAAAATGTAAATTAAAATTTTTTATGTTTGTTTATCCTTAATTTTAACTCTCCGATAGTCTTTACCAATTACTTTTGAATTTTCAAATCGATGAAAACGTTTTTGTCTTTATTAGTGAATATTAATTCGACAACATTAAGGAGTTTAGAATAACATTGCTGAGTCACTGCAATGCGTGACAGGGTCAAAAAGTGCTAAAACTGATGCACTTAGATAAATAATAGTTTGGAAGCAGGAAATATGAATCTGAACTTAACCTAAATTTTTTAAAAATCATACTGATAGTAAGTTCACAAAGAGATGTCTTCAGCTGCATACATGAAATAGTATTACATCTCATCTGCCACACCGTTGTTACATTCATAAAATATGTGAAAAATCAAAATGACTGCTAAAATTGTGAATTCTGTGTGAAAAATCAAAAGCATTTTAGAAAATGATAAAATGCAAAGAATATACCACTAGTACAGAAGTCAGTTCACTAATAGAATCAAAATGGTGGCACTCGAAATGTCATACGTTTATGTTGATGACAAATATGTAACAGTTTTGATTGCATCTCTTTTCAATTTAATTCCTGTGTCTCCTTTTTTACTAATATTCTCTGTAACATTATTAATTATGTTTACTGAAATTTAAAACTTAACTGGAGAAAATAATCCTTTTTTTATTTATTTTTTGTTAAATTTTTTTGTTGAAATCAGAAGAAACAGTATCCTACAATTAACAAAACAGTGATTTTTACAAAATGTTGCCTTTTTTACTTACTGTTAAATATTCTATTAAATGCTTGAATTAAAATGATTGTATTCAATGGCCTGAGGTAGAAAATTTTCGTTTACATCGTGAGACACATCATCACTAATGCGGTGCTACGAAAAGCAGCTTATTTATTACTAATAATAAATAAATTCACCTTGCCTTATGCCATAACAAGAAAATTCTGGTTCAGGCAGCATTTCAACCTAACCACTATCTCCGCTAATTTTTCCGCTACAAAATCGAACAATACAGACACACCTTAATACATTACAGTGCATCCGAACTACATTTCGAGTAGAAGCAAAATCTTCTACATCAGGATTCCTAATTAGCATAGCATAAATTTTCACAATTAATTTCATTACATGCTTTCAATATGAACTGCAACTGAACTATAGCATGTGCAAGAACACAATCACTGTATTGCAATGTAAATATGACCTGCAATATTGGCATAAGTTTTGTTAAGAGTTGTAATGATTTCTGGACTTTCTGTTGTATGCTATAGTTAAGGCATTTTAGAATACATTTTTAAGCTACGTTACTTGTGATGATGATGGCACCATTTTTCATTGGTTGAATGTAGACATGTTTTAAGTATTTACTTACCTTTTATAATTGCCATATTATGAGGGTCTTTATTCAACCTTTTTTTTAGCGGTTGCTTTGATACCATGATCTGAAATTGTGGGTCAAATTTATATAACCATTCATGATATCACTAAAATGCAATATAGTTAATGTATAAATGTGCAAGTGATATAAGCTTTGATTTTCTAGAGATAATATTAGCAGTTTGTGGCTTGGTTAAAATGCAGCTAGAATAATGTCTGAACTGTTATTAGAAATTTAAGCTTCTTTCATGTGTGCCAATTTAGTGACATGATGTTTCACATTGTACTGAAATTGCATCAAAAGATCTATGATAATAATTCCGGAGCAGGAAATACAAATTGTACTTAGCCTTTTTTTTTTTTTTTTAAATCGTACTGTCAGTAAGTTCGGAAGGACATGTCTTCAGTTGCGGACATGAAACAGTACGATACCTCAAGTATCACACTGTAATTTAGTTTGTAATGTATGTGAAAAATTAAAAATTGCTGATTTTCAAGGAGCTGTGTTAATGAAGGTTATGTTGAAATGCAACCTGAATCAGAATGACTACTAAATTTCCATGGGGCATAGTGGATTTGGGGTGAAGTAGGTGGTTGCCAAATTCTGACTATAATGATGTCAGAATTGGCTCAAGATGTCTATGGCCATTAAATGAATAATGTGCATAACCATATCTTTCAGCATGCGCTACACCTTTGTTAAAAAAAATTCTGCTGTTCATACTGTGAACAGTAACAAAAACTTTATTCTATAATACACTTTCAAGCAGATGAAGTAGTGGGTAACTCCTCGTATTATTATAAATGAGAAATCTTGGATGTTTAGACAATTTGCCTCAGACAAACCATAATTTCTCAACAGATTTAAATGTAACTTGACACAGACTTAGTATATTGTCTGAGAAGTGATATAAGACAGCTTTTGTCATGCAAAACTGAATAGTTCCTTTGGAAATTTTCATCATAAATTTACATTCGTAGATGGTACTGCCACATTTACTCTTTGCTTCTTATGTAAATTGCATACACTGCTTTTAAGTGATGAAAGCAAGAAACTTCAGTTTTAAAGTGCAAAAATGGATGCCCCTGTGAACTAATATTTCTGCAGCAAGATATGTAAATCAGTTGTTAACCTTAAATTTGTTAAAGCCGTATGTACTTAATTTCTGGTAATTACATCTAAACATAGCGTGGCGGACGAGAAAACTTTTTTTTTCTTTCACCTTGACACTTCCCGAAGGGAACATATAATTGTGGGTAAGTCACGTGAGCAATAGTACTTACAAAGTACACTCCCAGTAAGGATATTTACAACTGTACACTTTATTACATCTTTTTTTGTGTCGTCAGTCTTTCTACTGGTTTGATGCAATCCTCCATCCCTTCCTATCCTGTGCTAACCTCTTCATTTCTACATACCCCTTACAATCCACATCCCCAATTATCTGTTTCATATATTCTAATCTCTGTCTTCCTCTACAGTTCTTACCTTCGACTGTTCCCTCCACAAGCAAATTAACCAATCCAGCATGTCTCAAAATATGACCTACCAGCCTGTCTCTTCTTTCTGTAAGCTTCTTCCATAAACTTCTTTTCTCACCAATCATTTCCAAAACACGTTCATTTCTTACTTTGTCTGTCCACCTAATTTTCAGCATGCTTCTGTAGCTCCACATTTCAAATGCTTCAATTTTCTTTCTTTCCGGTATTCCTAAAGTCCATGTTTCGCTACCATAAAGTGCTGTGCTCCACACATAGAGTTTTAAAAAGTTCTTTCTAATTCCTAGATCAATATTTGAAACTAAAAGATTTCTCTTTTTCATGAAGGCTCTTTTTCCTAGTGCTATTCTGCTTTTAACATCATTCCTGCTTCGGCCATCGGTTGTAATTTTGCTTCCCAAGTAACAGAATTCACTTACTTCTCCTATTGCATCCGATCCTATTTTTATATTTAATCTACCAGTGTTGGTATCATTTCTGCTACATTTCATCACTTTTGTTTTGCTTTGATTTAAATTCAGTCCAAAATCTTCCTTCAGTATTTTGTTCATGCCATTCAGTAACTTCTCAATATCCTCAGCACTCTCTGCTAACAAGACAATGTCATCAGCAAATCGTAGCATACTGATTTTTTCTCCCTGAAAACTTATGCCACATGGAAATTTTTCTTTGACTTTCTTCATTGCTTCTTCTACATACAAGTTGAATATTAACAGGGATAGACTACAACCTTGTCTCACACCCTTTTTAACTGATGCTTGTCTTTCGTGATTCTCTACTTTTATTATAGCCACTTGATTCTTATATAGTTTATACAGTATTCTTCTATCTCGATACTTTAGACCTGGCTTCTTTAATATTTTGAACATCTTGTCCCACCTAACATTATCAAAAGCTTTTTCCAAATCAACAAACGCCATAAAAGTATCTTTGTTTTTCTTGATCCGCCCTTCAAGTATTAATCTTAAAGACAGAATTGCTTCCCTTGTACCGCGATTTTTCCTAAACCCAAACTGATCTTCGCCTACTATCTCTTCTACTACCCTTTCCATCCTTCTATATATTATTCTGGTCAGTAATTTTGAAGCATGTGATGTTAGACTAATGGTGCGATAATTCTCACATTTGTCAGCTTGTGCTTTCTTTGGAAGTGTAAAGATGATATTTTTATTAAAATCAGTTGGAATTTCTCCTGTTTCATAACTTTTTGATTTCAGCTTGAATAATCTTTCGATTCCTTCCTCTCCTAGGGATTTCAGAAGTTCTGCAGGGATCTCATCAATTCCAACTGCCTTATTTGCTTTCAAGTCATTCAGAGCTTTATTAAATTCTGTCCTCAAAACAGTCATCAATGTCAACATCGCCTTCCTTTTCAATTACACTATTGTTCAAGTCGTCCGCCACATACAGTTTCTCAGTGTATTCCTTCCATCGGTTAGCTCTGTCTTCTGAGCTTAAAAGAGGTTTCCCATCGGCAGCTTTAATGTTCATACCTCTTTTCTTCATTTCTCCAAAATTCTGTTTGATCTTTCTATATGCAACATCTACTTTTCCTACGACCATTTCCTTTTCTACTTCTTCACACTTTTCTTGTAGCCATTTTTCTTTTGCTATTTTGTATTTCCTATTTATTTGATTTCTAAATTCCCTGTACTGCTCTTTTCCTGCTTCATCCTGAGCATTTTTGTACCTTCTCCTCTGATCCATCAGCAGCAAAATTTCTTCTGTGATCCAACGTTTTCGGGACAGCTTGTTCCCTAAAGCCTAATGTTTCTTTACCGAGCTTTCATTATTTCGGTCTTTATTTCATTCCATTCGTCCTCAGTTGAGCTCCTTTCACATTTACTTCTTAGACCTTAGTCTACCATTTCTGCAAATTATTCTCTCGTGCTAGATTGTTTCAGTTTATTCACTTCCAGTGTGTTCTGCTTATACTGCTTCCTTATTCGCTTAAATTTCAGCCTGCACTTCATTATTATCAAATTATGGTCAGAGTCTATGTCTGCTCTTGGGTACGCTTTACAGTCTAGTACTTGATTCCTGATTCTCTGTTTGACCATGATATAATCTAGCTGAAATCTGCCTGTATCCCCAGGACGTTTCCATCAGTTATGTACATTAATTACATGTCTCATTCCCTTTACTCTTCTCTGGACTGTAACTACCATTGCTTTATGCTATTATTACTGCCTGCTATATTGCTTATACTTCATTGGCTTTCTCCCACCTGATATAATAGTTGCTGAAGTCGTCAATGGCTTCTCCTGCAGGTTGTAGTTCAACTCACTACATCAGTCTATCGCTCCCTCTCTCCATAGCTGCTCAAAAGACGTTCGACCAGTTCCTTCTGTAGCTGCCCAGGATCGACCAAGATTGACCTCTCTCCTCTGTGGCTTGCAGTTTTGTCCAACTTTCCCCTCCATAGAATTCATAGTGGGGATTAATTCTGACCAATACTGACAACTCCTTCCCTACCATTTTCCTTCCAATGACGTCTTGCTACAGCTTAATTCTGCTGACTATCTGATCTACCTTGATGTCAGTGCTGCCTCTGTGCCTGCATTCCAGAGCCTCTAACTGTTTTGAATCTCTGTTGTAACTGTTCTGATTTCAACTGTTGCTACATGCCATCAACTTTTGCCCAACTTCAGTAACTTTTAGTAACTGTAGCCCAAAATTCCTTGTCCGTTCTCTACAATAGAATTCTTTTCACAGATTGTGGAGCTGAAAATAAAAGATTATATTTATAATTCTTCAGCCGTGTTAATATTACTTGATTTAAAAAAGCCTGTAGTGCCATCTGCTGACAGATTGCGCTACCGAAAATATGGATAACACAGAAATTATATGTTAAACTAGAAACTGTTGTTATTTTTAATTAAACTGTAATTAAATTACTGCTTTATTTTTTGTGGTTCGTTGAAACATTGAAGATTCACTCTTTACTGAAAACATTTAATATGTTTGCAAAAGTTTTGGTATATCAACCCCAACCTAATCAAGTGTAGTATTTGGACGATAGACATTCATTTCCTTTGACAGACTGAGAAACTTAAAGCAGTCTGTGATAATATTATCAAAGATCATAATGATGAAATGTATTTTGACAAACTGGTCATTCATATTATTTTTTTTTTGGAAAGGAATTGTTTGTTTAAACTTATTAAACATCTTCTTAGACTGAAACATTCTAACCTGCTTTTAACACGCCTTCAGTTCTGCACCTCGTCACTTAATCTAACACTTAAAAACCACTTTATAACACCTTTTCTGTTCCCTATACATCATATTTCCCTCTTCACAGTATATACTGTAATATCCCCAACCTGTGTCTGTGTCTTTTTGTTTATCACCATATATCTGCAATAATAAATGTCATGAGCAATCTAAATTTCTTAATGTATGTCACAATGTTGATATTTTTAAAATTTTGTAATGTTTGGCAAAAATCAACAAATTTCTGACAATTTAAGTTAATTACTTCACCCACTGTACCAACTTCATTTCCTACTTATCATTCTGTTCCCTTATGATTTTTTTAATAACGTTATCTGAATCTTCTTCCAACTTTTGTCTTCCTTTGTGGATTAAAAACACTGTTACTGGACATATAACCTCACATCACACTCAGCCCAGTTAACAATACTCGTTCACTACAAAATGTACAATGATGCATCAAATATTTCAGTTTTATTATACTGGCTGGTGCACTTTACTCTGATGATATACCACATCATTATATAATTTTACAACTCTAGCAACCTTCCCATTATCATCAACTGTAATAATTCTACCATCCTTGCTGAGTAAAAAATGTTTTCTGTTTACAAAATTTTAGATATTTCAGCTCTCAGGTTTACTTTTTTGCTGATGATATGCATTGAGACCATCAATTGTAGATGATTGTAGAGTGAACTAAATTCACTTTTAGAAGAAAAACAGTGTAATATCTCCTGGAAAGAACTGAATAACTTAAAAAAACTGTAAAATATGCGCACATTCATAGTTACCACTCGAACTAAGAAATTCTCACAGTAATCATAACATCTATACAAGGAAAGAAACAAATTAGTGGATTTCCATCTTTGTATGGGTGCACATAGTTCTTTAACTCTGAAGTATACAGAAATGGTTCACTTACTAGACCTTCTATATAAAATGAGGATATGTTCAAATAATTGAAGCTGTAATTGATATTTTGTGATAGGTTAATGATTTTTATATGATAGTTTGTTTACATAGTAACAAAACAGTCTTTCTGTGCATGAGCCATTGTTTACAGAGTGGCTTTTTGAACAACACTGAAATGTAAAATTTTACTAGTTTAGCAGGTGTCATTTTGTAAAATAGAATTTACTTACCGAGCATGGTGGGTGAACGGTTAACGTTCTGGCCTCGCATTCGGGAGGACGCGGGTTCGAATCCCCGTCCGGGCATCCAGATTTGGGTTTTCCATGCTTTCCCCAAATCACTCCAGGCGAAACAGAATTGATGAACACAACTGAGGGTGTTGTTAAAATGTTGTCATCGTTTCAAGAAAATATCCATCTTCAAACCTGTGAAAACTATTTTATATAAATGTGCCGTTAATGCAGATGAGGCATACCAAAGGTTATGACCATATTAAGTTTTGTATACATTTTGTATACGTTTCTCTTCACATAAAATGTAGTTCTTTCCTTATTGTGGTGATTGAACAGTTATGCTGAGGATGGAGGTTCAAATGCCTGTCCAGATTTCAGTTTTTCGTGATTTACTCCAAGTGAATGCTAGGATGGTTTCTTCAAAAGCCATGGCCAAACTATTTTCAGTTCCTTGTCCCAAGTCCTCTCTCACCTCTAATGACTTTAACAAGATGTAACGTAAATAAATAAAAAAAATTCAGTCCTTCCAGGCATTAAAATTTATAATAAATATTCATGTGTGTTTTTAATTTCATTTTCATAATCATTGTTTATATATCAAAGTTCATAAGTTCTTTGTCTACTGTTGGAAAATTTTTACAAAATAATGCCTCTATCAAGAAGATGATAGAAAAATAAATTTCTTTGCCATTTATGGATTTTGCTTTCCAGTGGAAGAATATCACAAAAGAATAAGAATGTAGATAAGGACAAAATAATACCCTATTGCATTTCATTGCTTGTGGACAAGTTTATCACAGAATGAATTTGGCATCATATCTAATGTAGAATATTGAATAAGATTTCCAATTATCAATTGCACTAACCTAAAAGTTAATTAACATGATTACGTTTGCATACATAAGTGCCAGTAGCTACATTCCTTGTATGTATGCTCAAATTCTATTTCCATTATTAGTAGCCTGTGTTAAAAAGTTTGCTTAAATTCTGCACTTAATCCGTCTGTATCTCCTTTTTTTATGTATGTTTGTGCACCAAGTCCTTATTTAATCATATTGTTAAGGTATCTATTTTTCCCTTTTATCAAGTTTCTATTATTGAATTTTTGTCCTCATTCTTATCTCAACAGAGTTCTTTATACAACTGCAGCCACCCATTTTCTAACATGCTGTTTATATTTACGGTTTCTTTCTCTTTTCTACAAAGTATGTTAACACCTTAAAAACAGATTTTTGTTCACTTTAGAGATTCACAAATTTGTTCCAATTTTCTTGATATACTTCTCGTCCTGATATAATCCACTTTGATCATTGTTCCCAGTTCGTCATTGCATATTTTTAAACCTTTCTTTTTGGTTATTTCTAATCTTTTACTACAACTTGCCTCCTCACTTCTTTAATTTTTTTCTGTGCTTCAATACCGTCTTTTGTTTTTATTCATAATAAATATTGATTTAATCTGTTTAAGGTTTGTTATATGCATTTCACATTGGAGATCTATTTTACACACACTCCTTATTTTACGTGTTTGTCTTTTTAGATTAACAGCTTTGCAGTTCTTAAGTTGTGGTCTGTTTTTGCACTCAGTGGCAAACTTCTCTTATACACTAATGTAGTCAATCAGCGATGTTCTGTGTATCACTCAGGCTTGGAATTTGGGAGGATGTGGGTACAAATCCATATCCAGCCACCCAGATTTTGGTTTTCCAGAATCATTCCAGAAGAATGCCAGGCTGGTTCCTTCAAAAGGCCATGACTGAATTACTTTCCATTCCTTGTCCCCAATCCTCTCCTGCCTCTAATGACCTCTAAGTGTAAAGCCACAAAAAAATCTAGCTCTTTCACTCCAGGTTTATTGATTTCTTGTAAATTTTTATATTATCTTGTAAGCATGAATCCATTAGATGATGTTCTTTTTGTTTAATGTTGCTTCTACATATTTTCCTACTGCATTTTTTATAGATTGGTTTCCAATTCTAGCAGGAAGGTCACTCATTATTATTAGATTTAATTTTTGTTTTTGGTATTTAATGCCTTTTTAGACACACATGTTCTGCAGCTTTATTCTTAAAGTAACTATTTTTTATACTATTTTTCCGGAGTGCAACTTTTTGTTTTTAATGTGATTTTTACAGTTCTGTAACTTCCAAATGAAATCTTTATTCACTAATTTTTCCGTTCATTTGTCATTTACAGTTTTAAACTTATTATGTTGTAAATATGCATCACTTTAATTGCTCTAATTATAATATGAATTTATTAAATAATTTTAAAATTTCAGGGGGGGGGGGAGGGTGAAAAGGAGGTTAGTATAATTATAAAGGGTTTAGCGGGAGGCTGGATTAAAAATTTTCTTTAGACACTTTTCATTGGTATTAAATGAAAGAAGGCAACCTATCACCTTGAAAATGTTTATAATGCCCTTTTCATTTCATGATTTGCGTTAGCTTTTGGTGAAATACATTTTTAAAAAATACCATTCTCCTCCCCTTTATTTCCATAACTATTGAACTGAACATTTTTTTTTCCAAAATTGACAGTGTTATGTGGCTTCTAAAATTTATAGCATAACTATAACAAACTTTCTAGAATTAATAGTTTTCACAAAATGTCTAAATGAATTTTTTTAATGGATACTTAAATGATTTTTTTTCTTTACAAAAGTCCTATGTCTTATTCAAAGGTAAGTTTAATTAATTGTGCAATAAATATATCCTGAAAATACTTTTAAAAAAATCCAAATTTTTTAACACCCAAAACAATTTTGGTTTTCCAGTGAAATTTTCTGTGTATTTGATTGATTTATATAATTCAAAGAAAATTTCACATAATTTATGATAAAACTATATTAAAAAATCATTTTTTATTTATTTTTTAAAATATTTTAGTTATTTTAATTTAATACACATTCTGCATATTGAACTCACAGTGCATGAGAGCCACTCCCAGACAATGTTAGTTTATTTTTAATATTGCTACTGCAGTTCTTGTTTTTCTCTTGAGGAACTTTACTGCATATTATTATATAGTTATCTATTTCCTTAGTACCTTTTTATAAATTTATCATCAGTAATTAGCAAACATTTGGCATGATTTATATGAATAATCAACAGTGGTATTTTACTTAATTTTCTTTTCTTAAAAAAAATGCTATGCTCAACTACAAATTTCACCTTAACAATGTATGTCATGTCAAATGTTTGCAGAAAATTAAGCTCATCAGGTTCGCTATACTGTGGCCACTTATTGAGTTTAGAGACTGAATACCTATTACTTAAAGAAAGATAAATTGGTTGGAACTAGTGCCACATTTCTATCATAATGTTTTGTTCAAAAATTAATTTTCTCTTTTCAGTTGTGGACTTGTGTAGGAACATATACATGCCACAGGTATGATTTCTTTGTTGAGATACAGCTGTGGCTTAAAATAACAGTACCTGTTTGTGCTGTGCTACATGGAAATTCAAATACATTTTCCGAATTACTTTTTGTTGTCTTTCCACCCCTACTTTCCCATAACTTGTGTACATTATGTTATTGAATTAAATTCTTTAACTGTGAAAACAATCGGTATGTAATTTGATACAAGTCCATCAATTCTCTTGGTGTATACCTATCTGAACTTTTTTTGCAGCAATTCAGCCTAGCACGGGATCCATTCATGAACAACAGTTGGAAGGTGAAAAACACTCGTGCTATATTAAGGCAAGCTGTGGCACCTCCCCTTGGTGGTTCTGCTCCATTGCCAGCACTTGACAGTTCCAACCCTGATCTGATGCTGTTAGAAATGCCAATGGTGAGTATTGTGTGGACCATGAACTGTGATTAGGGAGCATGCACAAACTACGTGTCTCGGTCCAGGGGGGGAGGAGGGGGTGGCTTGAAGGCTACGCTTGGCTACGTGGGGGGAGGGGGGGTTTCCAAGCCAAGCCATGTAGTTTTCCTTTCCTAACCCCCGCAGGGGCCTGGTACGCAAGTGCCAGGTACGGGTTTGGCGAACCCGCGGTGCCCGAGCCGGAAACTTGTGAGCGCCGCAAGTTTCCAACACCGTAAACTCCTACCATGCTTCAACGACCACCGTAGGGCGTGGCGGTGGAACGTTGTGTGCCTAGGAGAACGGGGATCTTGGCTTCATCGCCTGGATTGCGAGGACGGAACAAACCTCTATAAAAAACCCCTCAACCTCAAGGTCAGACACGTGCCGAGGAGGCGAATGAGTGATGAGGGAAATCACTCGCTAGCGTGCAACCTCAGGGGCACCTGCGCACCCCTGTTGTATTAGCACTTCCTTTTAAACTGGTTTTTACTCGTGGGACCAAAATTCAGTCATCCACAAAAACCCAAAAAACCTGCGGTACGGGTGTGCCGCAGGATAATAAAAATACACCCACCTCAAAGAAGCGTGTGAGGGTTGATAGCCCACCCGCATCTGGAACAGAGTGTAACAGAATGGCTTGCCCATTAGATAATGCTTTTGTCATAATGCATAGGAAGGAAGGGACCTTTGAAAAGGTATCCCCTTTCTATATTTCAAAGGGACTGGAGGGTATTGCAGGCACATTGAAATCTGTTAAGAAACTCAGGAATGGCACCCTGCTGCTGGAAACCTCTACCAGCAGGCAAGCCTCCATGCTCCTTAAGTGTGAGAACCTCGGGGAGTTCGCAGTAACATGCGAACTCCATAAAACACTAAATAGCAGTAAAGACGTCATCACCTGCCGCGATTTAATAGATGTTGACAAAGAGGAACTCCTTAAGGAATGGGGAACTGAAAAAGTGGTTGAGGTCCGACAGATAACACGGAGAGTAAATGGCAGCCTTGAGAAGACTGCCACCTTCGTGTTGACATTCGACACGCCAACGTTACCAACATCAATTAAAGCAGGGTATTTGAACTTGAATGTTCGCCCGTATGTACCAGACCCGATGCGCTGTTACAAGTGTCAAAGGTTTGGACATACGACGGTGAACTGCAAAGGAAATGCCACCTGTGGGAAATGCGGCAAGAGTGCCCATGAGCCGGGTACGGAGTGCACTCTACCACAGGTGTGTATTAACTGTTCGGAATCCCACCCTGCATGGAGCAAGTCGTGTCGAGTTTATGTCGAAGAACGAAAGATCCAGGAGTATAAAACAAAAGAAAGAATTCCGTACGTCGAGGCGAAGAAGAAGGTAAAGGCGCTTGCCCCGCCCGTCTTCGCTACTAGCTTCGCGACTATGGTGAAAACTCCTGTGAGAAAAGAAAGTGTCGCCACCCAGACGTCCACCGCGGACATGAGCACGAGCACAATGTGCTCTTGCGAGTGTAAATGCGGCGCAAAAACTGTTACGGTCAGAACACCAAAGACTGCGGACGTCGGGAGCAGCACGGCTGCAACCTCGACCACTCCAGCAGTAGTCAAAGCCTCACCAGTAGCATCACCAGTCGTAACAGACACCCCTGAACCTACAGCAGCACCTGAGGCTGCAGTAGCCTCAGTACAACCTATTAAGCCACAGGAGAAAATTAGGGGTCCAAAGTTTAAACAAACTGACCGCACAAAATTCATACGGTCGCCCTCTTCATCCCCGCCCAGGCTGCCCAGTGGCAGGGAGAAGGGGAAGAGACCAAGGAAAAAGAAAAAACAAGGTGGCTTCGAGGTTACGATTAGTGCGCCGGAGATGGATATAGGATCATCGGAACCTGATGACATAGTGATGCTGCTGGAAGAGGGTACACCCGTTTCTCAGCAGCCAGGAAGTGATGTCCCACCCGAACCGGGGCGGGTTAATTTTAATGAATAGGATGGCTCCCATACTTCAATGGAATCTAAACGGTTTTCAGGCTCACAAAGAAGAGGTACAACTCTTAGCACGGTCTAACCCTTTGTGTCTCTGCTTACAGGAGACACATTTTAGACCGTCACACGAACCCGTGCTAAGAGGTTATGATATATACCGAAGGGACGATACCGAGGGTGATCGAGCGAAGGGGGGAGTGGCAGTGTTTGTCCAAAACACTGTCCACTCCGAACCTGTTGCTCTCACCTCCCCTTTACAAGCAGTTGCAGTTAAAATATATGGCCCAATACAACTTACCATCTGCTCCATATATCTACCACCTGGTGCACCAGTTAATTATGATCAACTGGTTGATCTGGTGCGGCAAATTCCTCGGCCATATCTCCTACTGGGAGACTTCAACGCCCATAGTGCGCTTTGGGGGTCGACTACCGATTGCCCCAGAGGTCGAGAAATTTGTGGACTATTGGAGCAGGAGGAGTTGTGTATCCTCAACAACGGCCAAATGACTCATTTTACAACTGCATCCGGTACGTCCTCTGCCATTGACCTTTCCCTTTGCTCTCCTTCTGTAGCGGACTCTGTGCGCTGGGAGGTGGATCGCGACCTTCACGGAAGCGACCACTTCCCTATATGGCTGCACATGGAACTCGATCGTGGAAGAAGAACTATTCATCACAAATGGAATATCAGCAGAGCTGATTGGCAGCTCTATCGCCGGTCCGTCACTCTTCAACACCGTGACATTATTGACGAGAAGGTGAAACACTTCACCGAAGTGATCCACCAGGCGGCTGATATATCTATGCCTAGCAACTCTGGAGCGCTGCGACGAATGCCTGTGCCTTGGTGGAGCGATGAATGTCGTTCCGCCATCCAGGGCCGCAGACGGGCCTTGCGCCGTTTCAAGTTGCATCCAACACCTGACAACCTCGCGGCGTTCAGAGTTGCTAGAGCAAAGGGCGCGTCGAGTGATTAAGGAGAGCAAGAGAAGGTCATGGCAGAACTTTGTGAGCACAATTAACCGATCCACTTCATCGACAAAAGTATGGGAGTCAATCCGTCGTATATCTGGAAGGTACTCTCGATCGCCAGTATCTGGATTACTGGATCAGGGACGTGTAGTCACCGACGAGCGAAGTATTGCGCAGCTGATGGCAGAGTCATTCGCTGCTATCACTTCGTCTGACAGGCTGGAACCTCGGTTCAAGCAAAGAAGAGCTGCTGCCGAACGAGATTTTCTAAGCTTCGACTCGCCGGATATCCACGCGTACAACACCCATTTTTACATTTTGGGAGTTGGAAGCCGCCTTAAAAGGCACCAAGGACACAGCACCAGGACCCGACCTGATCCAGTACCAGATGCTGAGGCATCTTGGTAAAGATGCTAAGGAGTACCTTCTAGGTATTTTTAACGATATATGGACCGGAGGACACTTCCCCGACTCGTGGAAAGAAGCAACGCTAATACCCATTTTAAAACCAGGGAAGGACAAATTGTTGCCAGGTAGTTATCGCAGCATTGCCTTAACAAGCTGCGTGGGGAAGGACACTGGAGCGGATGGTCAACCGCCGCCTTATCTGGTGTCTTGAATCCCGAAACCTTTTGAGTCGCTTTCAGTGTGGATTTAGGAAGTTCCGTTCTACCTTGGACAACCTGATCCTACTGGAAGCGGCGATACAGGACGCCTTTATCCGGAACCAACATCTTGTTGGCGTGTTTTTTGACATAGACAAGGCCTACGATACTACCTGGCGGTATGGTATTTTAAAAACAACTCCATGAATGGGGTTTTAGGGGAAATCTACCCTGTTTCATACAGTCATTTTTATCTCAGCGTTGCTTCCGGTACCGAGTCGGTAAGGAAGTGTCAGATGTTTTTATCCAGGAAAATGGTGTTCCTCAGGGTTCAATTTTAAGTGTTATTCTTTTCGCTATTGCGATAAACAGCATCACAACTGTAATAAGGAGTCCGATACGGTTCTCCTTATATGTTGATGATTTTTTAATTTTTTGTGCATCATCTAGTCTGCGAAGCGCTGAGCGGCAGTTGCAGCTCGCGCTGAACAGGCTTGATGAGTGGTCAGTGCGAACTGGTTTTCGATTTTCTCCTGAGAAAACCCAGTGCGTACTTTTTAGTCGATCTCGTAGCCTTTTACCAGAACCTCGTCTTACCCTGAGGAACACCATTTTGTCTTTTAGTAATAATATTCGTTTTCTGGGCCTCATCTTTGATAGTAGGTTAAGCTGGCTACCACATCTAAAAGATGTGAAAGCCAGAGCCCTAAAAGCCCTCAATATTTTAAAGTGCCTTTGTGGCAGGTCATGGGGTGCTGACCGCTCTGCCTGCTACAATTCTATAAAGCCTTTGTGCGGTCGCGGCTTGAATACGGTTGTATAGTATACGGTTCGGCACGGGACAGCTATCTGCGCATTTTAGACAGTGTCCATCATGCAGGAATCCGGCTCGCAACCGGTGCCTACCGCACCAGTCCGATTATCAGCATCTGTGCTGAGTCAGGCGAGCCGCCGCTTTTCCACCCGTCGGCGCCTCCTCATGGTGCGACACTACCTGCACATTGCCACAACACCAGCTAGTCCCGTGTACGATGTAGTAATTCGTCCAAACTACGAACGACTGTATACCAACCGCTTAAGAGCAACCAAACCGTTTAGCTTACGCACAAAGGCTATTATGGAGGAGCATGGGTTTGAGATGCCCCCTTTTTATCACCAGGGTTGGAGTAAATCTCCTCCCTGGCTTTTAAAAAGGCCCAGAACTGTTTTAGAATTGTCCAGGTACAACAAGCTGTTTACCAATGACAGTGTTTTTTATCAGAATGTTTATGGATGTTTTAAACCAGCATCACGATTTTACCCCGGTATTCACGGATGGGTCTAAGCAGGCTAACGGAGTTGGCTGCTCCGTAGTGTTCCCTCGAGCGACTTATAATTACAAACTGAATAGCTATTGCAGCGTATACACTGCAGAGTGTTACGCTTTGTTAAAGTCGCTCCAGCATATGAAAGTAAGTCGCAGCATGAAGTACATCATATGCTGTGATTCCCTCAGCTGCATCCAGGCCATGGAAGCATGTACCCAGCAGATCGTCTGTTTCCAGGACATCCAGGACACCCTCCGATCCCTCCAATCTTCTGGAAAGGAGGTAGTATTCTGCTGGGTACCTGGTCATGTGGGAATCAGGGGGAACGAGGCAGCTGATGAAGCTGCCAAGTTAGCCTGCAACAAGGTCAGAGTTGACTTTGAACCGGTCCAAAGTCTGACCTTGCCTCGGCGGGGAAAAGATTTGTTTTTTGACATTTGGCAGAGGCAGTGGCTGGAGGTAGAGCATAATAATCTCCGGCTGGTCAAACCGACCGTTCAGCCGTGGAGCAGCTCCTTCCAGCGGGCGAGGAGGGATGGGGTTCTCCTGACTCGCCTCCGTATAGGGCACTGTCCTCTGACACATAGCTTTCTCCTCCGCCGGGAGGACCCACCGGAATGTGATGCTTGTGGCGTACCTTTGACGGTACGCCACATTTTAAGTGAGTGTATTTTATTTTTAGACTTAAGGGCAGACGTTGGCTTAGCCAACGATCTGTCACTTATTTTAAACAATGATAGTGACAATGTGGCTAAGGTTTTAAAGTTTTGTTGCTTGGCCGGTCTTGTCCCAAAAATATTGGGCAGATCGTCCTAGGTTTTATATTGGATTGGTGGCCATTTACAACCATCAATCCAAGTACTGCTTTAATTGTGACACTGCTTATATAGCTGGCCCTTTTACAGCCAGCCAGCTAACTCGTTTTTTAAACTGGTTGGCCCTCTTACAGCCAACCAGTTATTGTATGAATTTTTAAATTTTCCTTGTCTCAGTTTTATTTCTTATGTTGCCGTCTGTGTGGCCGATCTCTTTACAGTCGGCCACGCAGATGGTATTTTATTTAATATGTTAGTATTTTATTGTGCTGTCTCTGTGGCCGACCCCTTTACAGTCGGCCACAGAGACGGCAATTTTGCCACATTGTCATGCCTGGTTGTTGTTAGGGCGCTAATGACCCCGTCGTCGACGCACCCTAAAACACTAATAACAACAACAACAACAACCTTTCCTAACATTTTCCACAGTTAAAATGAGGAACAGAACACACAACAGTATGTGAATATTTATTTCCCTCAGTTAATTATCTCCGTATGTTATTTACAATAGTCTAACAGGAGAAAACAGTACAAAATGTCTTGGGGAATCAAAAGGGAAAAAAGCTACATGCTACGTGTGTGTGTGTGTGGGCGGGGGGGGGGGGGGGGGGGGAATTCACAGGAGGCCACGTGGTTTTCGCACACTCCCTTAGATTACTGAATGGCTTCTTACATGTGTGTTCCATCACATCCTTAGCTAAATCAACAATGTCAAGTGCAACTTAAGTTCATTATACGTATTGTGGAATTGTTTTTCAAATTTTGTAAATCAAACACACACACAATTTTCATTAAAAAAAAAATACTTTTAATTATTTTGCAAAAAGCTTAAACTCTAGAAATATCGCTATAGTTTTCGAGTATACTTTAGCATAATATATAACATTCTACATTTTTTAGATTTTCTAAAAGAAATCGTTTCTTTAGCCCCCTCCCCTCCTCCCTACTCTCTTACCCACCAGTGGGCTCAATGTACCTAGGCACCTCACACCACCCAGTGTGAGCATCTTAGAATTTTGGTAAATTCTAGCCTCTCACCTCTGGGCATTAGGGGCAAAGCTTACTCTGTAGTAAAAGATAGTTTTCATTTCAGGTATAGGTTATGGGAGTGAAGCTTTATATAGCATGAAGATACAGTAACCAAACACACTAAATAAACCCCTTTAAGAATAATAAAAGTATTCAAAATTAAATAAATGCCCTAAATAAACCTCCTATATTAGAAAGAAAACATCAGTTTGGGAGGAAATAGGTTAAAGCACTCAAAGTCAATTTCAAATAATAAATTTTGCTATAAGTTAACTTCACAGTTTCTAAGCCAATTTGAATGCAGTAAAGACTTTCAGTAGTTGCTAAATGCTGGATATAAACTTTGTATAATAATAAATAAACTGTAAATCAACCGAAAATTTAATAATCATTAATAATACAACTTTGGAATTATGAGCTTCTACTTTGGAAGTATTTTGTCATTTTTTAAACCAATTTACGAGCAAGAAAGTAACTCAATATTTAAGAAACCAACTAAATTAATTTTCTGTAGTAATATTAACACCTTTTACTAACCTTAAATATGATAATCCAAAATAATCCAGTTCAGCACAAAAGAGATTTATAATATTTGGCATTTCACTGTTTTTATACACTTTCAAACAGAATAAAGTAATTTTAATGAAGTAATAATGAAATTAAAATATAAATTCACTAAAATTTCGTAGTTTCTGAACGTTTAAATAACTTAAATCAATTTTTAATACCTCGTCAGATGCACTTCACTTTTAACATTTTTTTTATCTCAAAATCCTAGAGAACTTTCGAAATAAAAAGTAGATTTCCGAGAAGACCTAAAAATCTAATATCACACAAAATAGTTTCAAGTAATTCCAAGTAACAGAACCAATTCTATAAAGACTTAAAATTTATTTCACAACAAAAAGCACGTGTATAGTTTAGAAATTAATTACAACTGTTCAAAAATAGATACAGAGATGAGATAACTTTCAGAATACGTTATTTAATTCAGAGAATCTCTTAGTAATTTTATATTTGCGATAAAAGTAATAGAAATAAAGTTATGAAATTAAAACTGAAATCGCACTTTGGTCACGTCGTAGTTAAACTTTCCCTGCACTAATCTTAATAAAAATTACACCAATAAACTCAGGAATTTTGGTAGAACACGGTGATAATAATATTATTTGTGTAAATTGTAGCTTTATTAAAATGACGAAATAAAGAAGCCTCCAGAACAATAGTAATTCCCCAGGGTAGGAAAGTAGTTCACTCCTGCGCTAAGATCTTTTAAACCAGATGCTTAAAGTTAATCACTAAATATCCATTATTTCACAATTAAATAAGTATAAACACTGTCACACCTAAAGTTTCGCATAATTGGCTAGTTACTGAGATATTTCCGACCTAAATCGTATAGGTGTTAGTAGAAAGTTGTATTTTGGCTCTGATGTCAGCGAGGTTATAAATTAGAGGACGGGGAGGTGACGCGACGCTTTCCGGGTTTGAACGTTGTACTGACAAGATGTTATAAGCGTGTGCGCTGGTGAGGTTGGCAGCTCAAGTTTTAGGTTGGTACCACCGGGTCGGCCATCATGGAATTTTGGCTTTTGGGGCGTGGCATTTGTTTATCAACATGAACTTGTGATTTTCATCAGGGGTCGGTCGGTCTTTACTTCTCTCCACAATCTGCAAACTTTTGGAACGATTGTTCGATTCTGCCTAATCAACTTTAAGAATGCTGTTTGAACTTTTAATTTCATTTAAATAAAATTGAAGAATTTTTGGGAAAGTGAACTGTTTTATTTACGTAGCTGTTGAATAACCTTTTCAATGTTTGAGGTCATCAAATATTGTGGCGACCTGTAGCGTTCTAGTTGAATATCCAGGCAACATGGTCAAAGCAAATTAACATATTCAGTAAGTTTTCATCGAACAGTGAGGTGCTATCCAGAATTTAAGTTAAGGCACTTAGGCGATACTCAACCCCGGTATCGGCCTATGTCCTTACACCAGGCTTCCATGTACCAGCCATCCTGATTGTGATTTTTAGGCGGTTTCCCCGACAATCATCAAGGTGAATGCTGGAACAGACCCCAATCTCTGCCTCATAAACTATACATTTCTCAAACAAAAAATACATGTTTCATATACAGAATATAATTACACACCTTATAGACAGATGGCTATACTTCACTACTTACACTAGTGTAGTGCTTAAGGCAGAGGTTGAAGACAGACATCTGAAACTGTAAACTTAGCAGCCAAACTATATCCTTCAAGATCTCCTGGACAAAGAATCCACACAATAAAAAAAAAATCACTTCACTTAATTTTTTTAAAATCTTATTTATAATGGTAAGAACTAAAGTAGTGGGCAATCACAAATTTCTAATATAAAGGGTTCTGTAGATATGGGGATATGACAGACAGATGGATAGATAGTCAAATAAGTGAGTCATTAAGGGTTCTGTTTTTAATTTGGAAGGTATGGAAACCTAAAAGTGTGGTTGCCATAAATCCAGTAGTATTGATTTGTGGACAGAAATATTCATCTTCATTAAGTGGTACTAATCGACAAAAACCCATTAGTTTGTAAAATTTAATCCCCTCGGTATTTTAAATAAATGAAGCAGAATTATGGACTATTTTGAACACTTTAATCTATGACAAATTTCCTCATATACCTCTTTGTTTTGCTGTTATTAATTTCTGAAATGTAAGGGTTTATTATTTTAGTTGTTGCTGTCTCTAAACAGTATTTAATCCCTAACAAAAGTATTTACATCACACAATTCCTTTTAATAATCTCTTTAATTTGACATATGCCTCCGTTTTGTGGCTACCTTTCTTCAACTAATCTCTCATTTCCAGAAATTACATTTTACTTTCTGGAAATCTTGAACTTCAGAAATCACATCTCCCTTTTTTATTTATGGTTCTAAATTAAGTGTATGTTATTCTTCTTGGAATTTATTGCTCTATTTAATTATTCACATTTCACCTTTAACAAATTCCTATATTTAAATTCTATTTGCACACATCATTGACATCACCTTCAATGTTAACACTAAAATCCCATTTTCCACCCTTTAAACCCTTTAGTATCAAACTTTACAATATTATTACTTAATTTAATTTTGGCTATCATTTGGTCATATTTTCAATCTTCTATATATTTATTTTATTTACAGAGTTGTATTTATTTGTCCCTCTAAAAAGTTATCTAGGATTTATTACAAGCTCTAATTTTTGTCATGGAGTCTTCCTAGATGCTGACAATACATTGTAATTGTTAAATTCTGTTTATCTATTTAAATAAAGGTCATTTACTTCATTCCCTCAGAACTTGCTTTCATTTGCGTGCTCTGTCCTCGCTGCTGATTATCTAATGAGCACATGGTGAATAAACTTTCATATTCATTTATCTTCTTAAATAAAGTTTTCGGACTAAACAAATACCACATTGAAATGCTTATCTTAAACTGAATTACCCGTGAAAATGTTGGTGACATTTTTCATATGATTTAGTTTTACAGCTTCACCCAATATGAGTTTTTATTTTGACTTTATTCTCCTTTAATATCAAGTTTATACTTGTATTATTTATTAACAGTGTTAAAAACTTTAAATTAAAACCTCCTCTAGGCTTATTCCTGTGTTTCAGTTTGTCCATTTCCATTAAGTTATAAAATTCTGTTAATTTGTTTATAATGTTATGTAGTTCACTACTAAGAATGTTATAACTAGTTCTGAAATTTTCTCATGATTACCTTTCTCTCTATTCACTATTCATTTTGTCACCTGAACTTTTATTGTTTATTTTCTTCATTTATTTCTTTAGTATTTGTGATTTCTGTCAGCATGTATCTGTATTCAGTGTCCCTTTGGTCATCTATTTTTATCCCCTCATCAGCCTCTACCCTAAAAAAAGTTACAGTCTCAACCCCATCTTAAGTGAAAGTTGGCTTCATTAAAACGTTAGCTACCAACAGAGAAAATAACACCCCCCACCCTCCTCAGTTTAGGGGGAAAGCCAAGCCTCACACAACCCTCATTACAGAGCATATGCTTCCGTCTCAGTCTTTACCTTCCTCTCAGCTGAATTGAACAGTGACCAACCTTGGTGACTCAACACCTCCTTCAGTTCCATCCTCGTGTACTTTGCCTCCTTTAGGTGACACTGTGTACTGTAATTCATATTTCTATCAATACTATTCCCTGCACACTTCTGATGCCCTACTATCAATACTCTATCCTCCTTAGTAAAACTTTTGCATAGGATCCTATATCTTCTATTATCTGACAAAATGTTGCCTTATTCTTATTAACACTTGTAACCTGGAAGTCTATGCTACTGATTTTAATGGAAATTTTGAGAATCAGACATCAACTACTTATGTAGTAAAGCATTTAAGAACTTATTTTTAATAGCTTTATTCGAGGAAGTACAGCTATAATGTGCTGTCTTTAAAATAATTACTTAGTTTTCAGCTGTTTCTAAATAAATAAAACTACCCAGTAGGACAGGAGGTAAGGAGGGTCATAATTCCTGATTATCCCATTGGATACTGAAGTCATGGATTCAATCTTGAATATCTTTGTTGTGAATGTGAAGGAAGGGCTTATAACACTTTTAACATTATCTCATTCATGAATGATGTGGCTTGGCTGTGTGTCACAAGGCTATGTGATTCATCACACTCCTTTATGTTAATAAGAAACATATGTCAAAGTGATGGAAACAAATCGGTAAGAAGGTCAGGATAGATGGAGGTGCTGAAAGATAAAAAAATATCACACGAAGCTTCAAACCTAGTAATAAAATTTTTCATCTATACTTGTTTACATTAGTAACATGCTTGTAATTTATATTAGAGACGTATTTATTTCAGGATTTTAAAGCGAGTTTAAGCAGCATTTCTGTTTTCTCCTTTGCTGACCGAAGACATTTAAATGTTAATGGAATTGTGTGAACTCACAAAATCTGATACAGCACTTCTCATGAACAAACAAACATATTCTATCAGAGTTCAATATTTTGTTGGTTTGTTAGTGTTTTTATTGAAAGAAAATTTTATTAATTACAATTGTAGTGAATAAATCAGTGTGAATAAAATGTTTACATAACACATTTAGCACCATTGAGTTCCCGAGACTCGGAACACTGTGGTATAGAATGCTGGAACAATGTCACCATTCAGCCAGATGGTGGATGGAGCTTTATGTACATATTGTATGATTAAAACCCAGCTTTCAGTACAAAAGACTGTCATTCCTCATCCAGACTGAAAAGTTGTACTGGCAGTTACCAGTCGCAGTTAAGACAAGAAATGTCTTATATTAGATATATACTATATGCTGAATTGGAAGAGATGCATTAAGACAATCCTGGAGTCATGATATGTTTACAGCAGCCCCAGCATAAACATTGATTGTGATCATGATTCCATTCTACATCATTGCCACCTCAGAAGACAACACAGATATCACCAGTGTAAATGTTCAAAGTGAATTGTCGAGCTTCCAAATGATGTAGAGTGTACTGTATGAATTATACAGCCCAGTCATTCTGAAGATTGTTTAGTCAATGAAAGTATTGCCATTAAAACAACAGATCTCTTCATCACACCAATATCTCAGGCTGTTATATGTACTCCTTGTAATTATGGCACGATCTATAATGTTGTAAACCAAAACATTATTGGCAATAAATATTCACCTTCATATAGTGGCTCATTCTGTGTGATTGTCAAAAGTACTAACTGCAACTTAAGATGATGCCTGGCTATGGTACATTTAGTCTATCAGACTGTTTTAATTTCAGTTGCATTTACTACTCAATAATGTACTACTTGTGTGTCATTCAGTGTGTAGTGTAACCCTTTGTGCTGTCTGTTATACACTGTTACCACTGTTTCAAATATAATCACACTCAGTCACAATGTAAAAGCCATCTTCGCTGTAGTAGGTGTGCATGGCTCCATAATATCTAATACTGTATATGAGAAAACCAGCTATGTTGCATCTACTGCCAAGAAAAACATTTATACACAGAACATTTTTGTTTGGATTATGGAAAATGTGCAGATAGAAAACAAAATCTGTCAGTAGTCCCCAATACTGGCCATCTACAAATTCACATTCATATTTGAATATTGATATTTGGGGGAGGGGGGATAGAACAAGAGTGGGGTGATAATTTGAAGAGAATATACCAGAAATTTGCAAAATCAATAAGTAATGAAAAGATATGATGGAAATAAGGGAGCCAGTGTTTGTTTGAAATTATGTAAAAAGTAAAATGGTATTTTCAATATATATATATATACATATGTGTATATATAAAACATCGCATCTGGTTAGTGTTGGTTCATGTTAGGTGTAAGAATAAATTGAGGGAGGATGGGAGAAAGGAATTCAGAAAAGACCATAATGTAAAGGGATTAATGGATATTATCTTAATTTGAGACCTGGTGGTTATCTGATGTCCAGTTTGTACTGTTAAACTAGCTCCATCTTCTGAGTTGAGAGCAGTTGCTGCTGTTTTGAAGAATTCTGATAATGTGAATGTTGAAGTAGAAACTAAAATTATTAGTATCTTGAAAGGTGCCATGATTAGTTACTGGGTGGTCTGGATTCAGAGTGTATACCACAGAGTGTGGCCTTTTGTTCTTATTAATAGCTGATTTGATTAGACCTATGTAGGAAGGTGGACAGTGATTACACAATAACTGGTGTAAAAAATGGGGGGGGGGAGGGGGAGAAGATTTCAACAATGAAAGGTTTGGTGGAAAAAGTATGGTGCATGTTATACAGGAAGGAGCTATGAGACACTCTAATGACACACACACATATCATTTGAGCAAAAATTGTTATGTGTTTTTGAGTTTGCTAGGATCAATTCTGTGGTTGCAGTGCAATGTGATTTCCGCAGGAAACCTCTCCCAAGAGCCAACGGCTCTTGGACACTGGATGTTTGTGTAAGGAAAGAAGCCTTGGCTGTCAGCAAATTTCAAAATAAAATGTGAGATTTCGTTTTCCAGTAAGATGGAGCACCAGTTTCCCAATGTGTGCATTTTTGAACAATGGTGCTTCAGTGGTGGATTGGTTGCAAGAGTGCTCAGGGTCATGTTCTCTTCGCGTGGCCTTCAAAATCCCCAGACCTCAGTCCTTACAATTTCTTTCTGTGGGGTATATGTCAAGGACACTGTTTATGGTCCACCACTACTCACTACATTGGATGACCTTAAACAGCAGAAAACAAGTGTGATCAACTGATTAGAGTGTGAAATGATGCAATGCTTTTGGAGGAATCCTATCGCCTTGATGTGGTCATGCTGTGTGTGATGGCCATATTGAACACTTGTAGGGGAAAATTATACTTCCATCAAATACATGTGTCTCAGTTACAATTTTGTTCTACTGATCAGTTCATTCGTTTTGAAAGTATTGTGTTTTGTGTAATTGTGTAGTTTGTTGCTGCTACTCTCCTTCCTTCAGCTTCGGTAAGTTATGGTTCTTCTGTTTCATATCTTTCCATATATAAAATCACATAGTAAGGTAGGGGAGACCACCACACATCAGATGATGCCAGGAGAGCATGGACACAGAAAATGGATACAAGTACACAAAAAATTGCAATTATTGAGTCTCAGATTCTTCTTCAGCACTGGACCATTGTTGAGAGTGGGTTCTATAGGCCACTGCCACAAGTAATCTGCAGCATGTGTTTGTTGTGGTGGGCGTATGCCAGGATGGTTCATTCAAAAGGCCATGGCCAAATTCCTTTGCATTTTTTGCACCCTTTAAGCTACCTTACTCTCTATTTTCAATATTCAGTCACAATCCGGTAAAGTTTGAGGTTAACATCAGTACACGATACCATAGTTGAAACCGAAATAACAACACTTTAAGTTCAGAAAAGTAAATAAACCACACATAGCAACCATAAATAAGAAGTTTCTAGTAAAATATAAACCATAAACTTACCTAAATGGGCGTAATCCATAATAATTCTGAAGTAAAATACACAAGTTTGTCTACGCAACCACAACACTAATATTCCGCTAAATTAACCATTGTAAAGCACTTCAATAATTAGAATTTCACCATCTGATATTAAATTCACTAATGACTCGCAGTTCCAGACCAATTTAAAGCAGTAAATATGATTTTAAAGCATCTCCACATGGGAGTTAGTTCAATATTTAATTCCACCACATCTAAGTAATTTCAGAGCTTTAAAAGTAAATGTAACCAAGCAAAACAACCAGCCAGTTAATATTCTTTAAGTTTCCGGTAACCATCAACTAATAGAAAGAAAATATAAGTAAATAATAGTCAACTGGGTGATGGCGTCGTAGCAACAGACTTTTAAAATATAATTTCTCTTCGACTAACATATTTCACGAACTAAAAACTTTTCTAGAGTACTTAAATTAAGTAAAGGTTCGATTTAAATTTAGTTGTAGGCCACAACTGTCTTTAAATAAAAAGTGAAGTTTCGGTTGCACAAGTTAGGTAAACAGTAAAATTTAGAAATTTTATATATTCTGATGACCTTAACCGATTTAAAGGATTTTTACACCACTGGACTCGGCAGAGGCCGGAGAACACTTTGAAAATAATATTAACTTGAGATTTTAAAGTTTTGAGGGGTCACAATTTTCATGTGACGTATGATGACGTATCGCAATACGCGAAACAAATGTGCTTTTAAATTAACCAACCTTCAAATTCATTTTCTACCGGTCTGGAAGCTCTAAAAACAAAACCTAACACATCACTACACTTTTCTCATTACACTCTTTATCTTGTAATTTTCTGGTAGCACTCAGGTAACAGATTCTTTTTCCAGATAGACTATTGTCTAGGTCAGTAGACCACTTTGATAAAAGAGACCCGGCCGCCATGTTTTACACATTTTGTTGAAGTGCCTGATCGAGTTCACATGTAGTCGTACGTGTTCTCAAGTTTGAGAAGACCCGGGATCGCGGTGGCTTATGGGTAGGAAGGTCAAGAACAGTATGGCTGACCGACGCCATTTCTAAAACCGGCATGGCCAACTCAACAGTCTAAAACTTTCCGACATGTGTTCATCTTAACTTTCAATTTCATTTGGGGTGGTGCGGTCTGTTCTGTTTCACGACTTGTGATCTTCGGCTAATGATTTTCTCCGATTGCCATTGCTAACTGTGACTTTTGTAAACTCTGTGAAAATTTTTGAGAATATATATTTCAGTTATCCGGATTTAGACTTTCATTTCAACTTTAGTACCTTTCTTACAGGAGGTTAATCTGTAAGTGGCGACTGTGGTCATCGTTACAGTTAGCATTCAACAAGGTTTTACACGGTTATAGAACTTTTTACGAACTTTGACAACTTCTTGGAGGACTTTAAGTTTAGGTGGAGAAGCCGATACCGACCCCTATATCTGCTTATCCCCTAACAACCCTCCCCAAATCCTCTCCTGGCTCTACTGACAACATGCTTCAAAGCTTGAAAGAGGTAAAAATTTAAATATAAAAAAAAATAATAAATTATTGAAATGATAAGTAAAAGGTGAAAAACAATATATATCTTATATTTAAATGAGCAATTCTTGTATATATTTGCAATCTCAGAAATGGCTCTTCACAATTTTGATGAAATTTCATATTTATATAACGTTTTTTTATGATTACCTATATAGTTATGTTCCCTGCAAAATAGCAGTTTTACAAAATCCGAACAATTTTTGCACTTGGTATCTCAAAAACGGCTCTAACGGCATCTTGTAGATGATTCAGGTACCAGAAATCCTACTAATAGTTTCTCTTTGGTTTCAACAAGGAACTCTATAAACGAACATTTCATGTATACTAGCTGACCTGTGAGAATATTATCACTACATGTTTAATTGTAAAACATAAAAAAAAACAGATATTGGCTTTGCCAGAAGTAATACTTTACTTTATAAAACTTCTTTGAAAATAATATTAGCAGTTATAATGTAATTGTCATTTACTTTTTAACCGTATTTAACACAAACCTCAATATAACTGAATTGTAAAATGTGATTATCATGAAATCCTACCAGTTTAATAGTAAAACATTTAAAAAAGTTGCAATTTTTTTCACACTTCTTTATGTTACAAAACTTCTTTGAAAACGATATTAACATAATAAAAGCATTTTTATCTCAGAAATGGCTGTCATAGAATTTTCAGGTAATGCCTACTGATGTTATTTAAGTTTCTCTTTGATTCAAGCAATTAAATGTGCACTTCAAAATGCCTAGGAAGCTGTTAAAAGAAACTTTTAACTACCTCTAAGATAAAAAAGATAACATACGTTACATCCTTTAAAAAATACAAGCTTACACCAAAAAAAATAAAAAAATATTTTAACACCATGCGAGCTTTTAGAATTTTGAGGTAACAGGCAGCCTACTGTTTTCTCTGTGGTTGTAGTAAGCAACTGTGAGCTTTGAAATGCATAGGAAGCCTTTAAGAAAAAAATTTAACTGCAGTCAAACTTCACTGAGTCAAGAATCCTCTCAAGAAAATCTAAAAGAAAATCATTTCAACCAAGTTGCTTGAATGAATGAATAAAACCCATAATGCAGCTGATTATTTAAAATAAAATGTTGAACTATTATTCACGATTTTTATTTAATTGACTGCAGTTCTTATGTAATTAGGAAAGGAATGTATAACAAATATGGAACAGTCTGGCAGCTCAAATGTAATTAGTGGGTAAAAAAAAGTGGTTACTGCACTAGCTCTTGAAAAATTCTGGCTATGATCCCATGTTCAAGTCCCGGTGGGCGCAAGAATTTTTAAGATTTGTATTTGATCATATGAACTATGCTAGAGCATTATGCGATTCAGATTCTATGTTAAATTGTAGTTCCCAGAGGAAAGGAACTGGCCGTCTTACCTCTGATTCAGTGGCACTCCTTTTGGAGGATTCAGCCAACCTTCAGGTTAGGTTTTTATGCTGTCTATATATTTAATCTGTCCAATCTAATCTAATACTATTACATGAGCAACTCTTGTAAATACAGTAGAACTTCAATTATCCGAATCAATTGGGACCGGACCCCATTCGGATAATAAAAAATTCAGATAATCGGATTTTTTCCGAAAAAGGGTCTATTTAAATTCATTATTGTATGTGTGTTGAATATACCTTCTTTTCCAAGGGTTGTTTTTGTGCTTTTGCACTTCAGGGATGAAAATTTCGCCGTACCACTCGGTAAACAATGCTGCAGTCATCCGAACTTTGGGTTGGTTTTTATAAAAGAGGTGTAGCATTTTCACAGTACATTTCTGTCTTAATTAAAAAAGCGATTCGGATAATTGGAGTTCTACTGTAGATAAAATTAATTTCTCACAAACTTTTCTAAGGATTTTGACTGAACAGAAGTCAAAAGATGCCGAGCGAAGATTGTTCGCCCAGGTACTATATTACAAAATATGATAACGAAATGAACCATCACTTACCTTAAATGATAGATGTATGGCGTGAACACACAAAAAAGTCAAGAACACGAATAACATTATAAATTTCGGGTCTTGGCCCTTTGTCAACAGGAGAAGGTATGGAGGGTAGGTGCTGTAGGAGACGGTCTCACAGCATCCACCCTCCATAATGTTCTACTGTTGACCCGAAATTTATAATGTTATTCGTGTTCTTGTCTTTTTTGTGTGTTCACGCCATGCAACCATCGTATAAGGTAAGTGGTGGTTCATTTCGCCATCCTATTTTGTAATTCCTATTCACATTTTAGCACCTATTATTTCCTTGCTACTATATATATTATACTTTCACTTGATGGGTTTACCAGGATGAGGAAGGTGAGTATTCTCTAAATTTGAGACCTAGGAAATGTCAGGTATCAAGAGTATGTTGTTAGCCCAATTCCCACCTCCAGAGTCCAGATGAAGATGTGGTTTTTGGCTCCGAGTTTGAAACAGTTATTGAGGTCACAAAAGTTGTGGGAGCTAACATTGACAATAATAGGATGGTCTTGATTTTGAGATTAACTTGATTGTCACTGTCCATTCTGAGGGACAACTGGTTTATGGTGAGAGTAGGGTAAGACATTTGGCTATGAAGGCAGCTGAGCTGGTATGTGAGTTGGGGAATGGTACGGGTAGGCTGGGTTTTTTTCAGTGCTAAAGTTACAAGGGGTTGTGGCAGGGTCGGTGTAAGGGGCTTGAGGTAAGCAGGGCAAAAGCACATCAGGCCTGGGCCACTGCAGGGTGCCTGCCAACCAGAATGCAAAACTAAACAGAAATCAAACATTAAAAAATTTTCATAAAAAGCTATTATTTAATGTTTTGCATTAAAATTTTCTGAATTTATATTAAAAAAGAGAGTTTAAAGTAAATAAAATTGTCTGGGAGGAGACGGGGGGGGGGGGGGAGGAAGAGGGGCCTAAGAACGCTTACCTGGGGCCTGAGAATCATAGTGATAGCCCTACATTGTTGTGGGTAGATGTATCTTGCATGTTTAACAATAATGCAGGTGGCTTGCTGAACGTGATGTGTGGTTTTGTGGGAAGCAGGGGCGTAGCTACTATGGGGCTAGGCGGTGCAGTGCACCGGGGCCTCTATGCTCAGGGGGCCCCCAAGCATACCTCTGGGGGCCCCAAAGCACAGTTCAGAGGCCCACGAGCCTTCATTGGCAAACTGGCGACCTTTTTTTTTTAGCTCTACAGTCGTCTAAGGGGGCCCCTGGGACACAGGAAACCCCTCACTAAGGGCCCTCTCACTGCTCAGGGGGGGCCCAACCATTGCTCAGGGGGCCCCTAAGCACAACTCAAGGGGCCCATCCTCAGCTCAGGGGGCCCGTAAGCACAACTCAAGGGGCCCATCCTCAGCTCAGGGGGCCCGTAAGCACAACTCAAGGGGCCCATCCTCAGCTCAGGGGGCCCTTGCCAGCAACACAAAGCAAAAAAAAAGGGCCTAAAATAATTTTTTTGCACCGGGGCCCTTGTTGACCTAGCTACGCCACTGGTGGGAAGGATTATTTTAGGAAAGAGATATGAGAAAGTCATAGCCACAAAGAAGAATCTGATTAAGGGTTTCCAGGTGAGGAAAGAACTGGATGAGAAAGGCAGGATTAAAGTTGCTTTGGGCATGTGTGTTTTGTTGTGCTGGACAGTTTTTGGCTCTGGATCTATGTTTTTAGGTTTTGTCACAAAGAAATAGAAAAATTCTTATTTTAAATAATAATAATATGATAAAAAAACATGAATCCATGCAGTGAATCGTAGCTAAGCTTTCTGTTGTCTTTTCTCTAGTAAAACCATGTTTGTTAAGTAATATAGAAATGTGTATTAGTGATTGCTTCAAATTTCCATCAATAATTCACCAAATATCTAATATGTTCATTTTAACTGTTTTTATAGGTTGATGGTTGTGGACAGTGAATGACCAATCCACTTGAATTTGGCTAGAGCGGAGGACATGTTTTAAAGAAGTTAGATATGGCTATAGTGTATAACAGCTGCATCTTTGTGTGATGATTCTGACGAGGTTAAATGTGACGTCTGTCGAAAAAGTATATCTTGTGTTGTGAAGTGAATTAATGTTGAAGCAGCAGTCATATACTATTTTGAAAAACAGGTGTAAATATAATTTGAAAAATAGTATGGTAGTATTTTCAATTTCTACTGAATAAAGGCATACTCAGCAATGTAATTAATACTTGTGTAGCTCTACTGTGTAAAGTTACTAATGTTCTGAAAATTATGTTACTGCCAGCATACCATTCCTCATTATTATTTTTTATGAATAAAATTCTGAAGCTATGTTTTTATTATTCCAATAATTATGTGGAAAGGAGATATAAATATTGCCTGACGGCAGTTTTTTCCTATCATTGTTACCTTTACTATTCCAATAAGTTATATTTCTCTTGCATAGAAGATATAACTGTGGCTTGATCAATAGCTTCCGAAAATGATCTCGGAGAAATAGTTGAAGCTAATTAAGCTATAAACTTCTAGAAAATGAGAAGACAAAGAATAACATTATCACACCTCACCCATTCAGGAAACAAGACATAAACACTTCAACCACATAAACATTTAAAAATCATACAAATATGTAACAACATAGAAATAAATAGTAAGAAATGGTACACCTACATTCTCAAACAAGCACACTCGCAGGATAACAGACATATTTAAAAAAAATAAAGGATAACAATTATACTGAAATCAGATAACTCTGTACACAAACAAACCAGAACTTCTTCAAATATGAAATCCATAACTCTTGCATATAACTATATTGACATGTAAGAATTTTGATGCAGTGTATATTGGCCAAACGAAAGGCAATTCCGGACATAATGAACAGAACATTTAAGAGCAGTGAAGTATAGTAATCACTCCACTTTTAGGCAATGACGATTCACCCATAAACGTAAATATAGACATGAAAATCCTTACAGTGAACATTATCAAACACAACATTCCATCTTTACGAGAAAAACTATAAAATACAAATGGCAATAACCTAAGGAAAGCATGTACTCGAACATGGTTTGATGAATCAAACATTATTCAAAATAATAAACAAAAAACGCTCACAAAAAATGGCACTATATACACAATTTTCACCAAACTGCAAATTAATGTCACTACACCTTCCTCCTGCAAACATACACATTTTTATCAAAAAAAATATGTATATTTTCTGATTGGAAACTTCCAATCCCTCTAATAATACCCAAGTGACAATATCATACCAAAAATAAATATTGAACATTAGCAGTGCTCATAGATAACTTGCTTCTGATCATTGTGGGAGCAGAATAAAATAGTACAGCATAAAATTGGCAAAAACATAAAGTGATTGATTTGCTCCACTTGTTTTAATCATGTATGGAATTGGAATTGGCATGCTTGTTGATCAGCTGCCAAACCTCAAAACAGAAATGTAATTTATAAGTACACCATGTATAGTACTAGTACCCAGGGGCGGCCCTAGGGCGGTGCGACCGCACCGGGCGCCGTCGTATGGGGGGCACCAAAACTGCAGTGACAGATCTTCTACTCAAAAAATAAATTCTATAATAACCCAATTTGCATATTATTTTAAAGCACCAATCATCCAGAAGAGTATATGCGAATGCAGGCTTTCCTGACGAATAAATGACCACAAATCTTCTAGGGTTTGCAGCCGGATTTTATTATAAAGCGACAAGCTTTCGGCTACTAGCTCAGTAGCCATCTTCAGGTCGATTATGTATCGGCGATCTTGCCTTGAGGTTGCTAAGCGACACCAGTAAACACCTGGTATCCATCAAGGCAAGATCGCCGATACATAATCGACCTGAAGATGGCTACTGAGCTAGTAGCCGAAAGCTTGTCGCTTTATAATAAAATCCGGCTGCAAACCCTAGAAGATTTGTGTCATCCAGAAGAGTTTATAAACGCAAGAGCTTCAGCTTAGTGCTCAGTCGTATGTCATCATAGAATAGAGTCAACTGGAGTTGCGACTCGAATAACCTCGACTTATTCGAATCAAGAAAATCACAACTCGTCCCATAATTGGCACTCTCCGGGTCCGCGGCTCCCGCACCTGTTTCCTGTCTTTTGAGCTGTAGTCTTGAGTTCATGGAGCGAGATTCCATCTAGTTATCTATTTATACCACTTCTAGACTTTAGGTGAATGCAATTAACGTTGGTTACAAAACTTTGGTCAGACCATTGCTCGAATATGGTAGTGTAGTATGGGACCCTCATTTTACGTATCAAATACAGGAGTTGGAGAGGGTGCAAAGAAGGGCTGCTAGATTTGTTTCTGGAAATTATCGCAGAATGCAATCAGTGACGGATATGATAAAGGAGCTGGAATGGGATTCATTGCAAGACAGGATGAGGAGGGTCATGGGAGTGTACAGGGCATATACTGGTGATGAGGCATGGAAAGATATTGCAATAGGTATGAAAAGTAGTGCATGGAAGGGAAAAGATGACCATGACCACAAGCTGGCGCTCGATTTCAGGCACAAGGGTGTGGGAAGATTCTCTTTTTTAGGTAAGGGTGTCAGGGATTGGAATGAGTTACCAAGAGAAATGATGAATAATTTACCGAAAACTTTGAAGGAATTTAAAGATATAATTTGTAGAGGGCAAATGTAGGTGGTTGCAGGATAGGGGGAAGATGGGTGTGTAGGGAAATTGCCACCGGAGCCTGTGCTCCATTGCAATTAAACTAAATTAAATTAAATCGTAAATATTTATAAAGCATAATGCTTTTACAGACAAAACATGTACTACATACAAAAAAAAAAAAAAAAAAAAAAAAAAAAATCTGGCGCACAAAACCAAGGCTATACTAATATGGTTTAAAAATTGCTTGCAATATTTTTGCATTTGAGAAGTCATCTGAATCGTCGTCACCAAAACTAGTTCAAAACTCAGTGGAAGAAAACTTGTTTAATAGTTCTGCCCTGGAAGAAGAACCCAGAATGAGAGACGTAACGTCGACTACAAGGAACATGACGCGGCACCACACGGACAGCCAAGAATCAACTGACTCTGGCCGCGGAATCCTACCATTATATTCGTTTAATAGAAGTTCTTCAGACGAGGCTTATGATGATAAAAAGCAGCATGTACGAGAAGATTTAGATATGGTTGGGAGGTTGTCTGCAGTTCAAAATATTACAGAATGAGGTATACCAGACATACCATCACCGTCGCATTTTCAAAGTATAAATTATGATGATATTTTAAAATGGTCGCTCATTGATTCTTCAGCAAGAGATGAAATAATTATTCTAGCAGCAAAAAAATAAAAAAATTATGTATGTCATTTTTCTAATATGCGTTTACAAAGAGTAATGCCAAATGGAGAAATATAAAAAAAGATAGCTTGCTTACTCTCAATATGTTTTTACTGAAGTTTATTCAACAGAAGGTCTCATTCTTAGTAGGGAAAAGAAGGATTTGATGACTGGAGCTACTTATCAGAGAGTCTCAAAACTCACGAAACTTTCTCAAATCACCAACACACCATAATCAATTGCATAGAAGTGTTGATTAAATTAAACAATTTCAGTGTCATAGTCAAGCATTTGTAGATACAGATTGAAGGCGAAACGTCAAGAAAAGGATGATGTGCAAAGTTTTCTTTTTTAACATGCACTAAATTCTTGTTCAGAGGAAGCTTTGGATCTAAAACACTAAATACTTCTAATAATGGTAACTTCCTGGGTACATTGCAACTGCTAGGAAAATATGACCCTGTAATGACGGAGCATTTCCGGCGTGATGCTAATAGGGAGACAAATGTCGGATATATATTCAAAACAAATGAAATGTGTAATAAAATACTTTTCCATCACACTGAATTGAACTCCTGATGTCATTGCTTTCGTGGACACAAATGAAGACAAAGTCCAAGTGCGTGGATGTTTCGTTGCTAACAAGCCGGCAGTGACTCTTAGGGACCTGGAAACCGGACTCACTGGCCTGTTTATCGATGATACTTTTCACAAGTTCTATTTGGATATCGACGATTGTGAGGCCAAAGATATGACAATGGATCGAATATAATAGGAAGAAACAAAGGTGACCAAAGCAGAATTCTGAACCTATATCTTCGAGCATTTTTTATCCCTGTAGCTGTCATTAAATTTGGTAATAGTAAGTGCTGCCAAAACATAAGTTAAATCAGTTCACTAGTCCAGATTTCTTTAAAAAATAATTTTGTTCTATTCTTCCGATCAAAAAAGCTATGGGAAGTGGTATTCAAGCTCTTAGACGGACTATCACCGAAAAAATTGCGAAACTATTTTGGACAATAGTGTTTTTAACCTCGCCGCAGTTTGTTATCACCAGCGGCGACGTTAGCCATTACAAGGTTCGGGGCGGTAGATCTTTGCGAGGCCCTTGTCCTTTGTGCAAGTATGAGAATCAAAAGAACGTATTTTCTGATGATCGACGAGAAATGCAAAAGTCATAAATAAATACATTTTGTGTTTTAAAATATTGTAAGTTATTAGAAGAGTTATTAAAAGTTATCAAACATAAAGACGACAAATTATTGATGATAAACTAAGGTACATTAAAAGATATACACAAGAATTTAAAAATGAAGTTTGCGGCTTTTCTAAGACTAAAATATTAAACTAAAGCACAAAAATCTAACCGAATGAGCTACTTCATTTTCAATTCAAAGAATAGAAAGGGCTGAAAGTCGAACTTGACACATCGAATAATTTTTAACCACGAAAACTTCTTCTGCGTACGCAACTGTCTCATGTATGGTGGCAAAAATTCTCAGGACTAATTACTTCGATAGTGGGGTACACTTAAGTTGATGTTTTTTTTTTTTCTATTAGTTATCTCATCACCGAGATAACGCCGTGGATCACTTCTTATACACGGGTAAACGTACTGAGTTGTTCATACAATTCTTGTTCATCTATATCAGATGTTTCTCCTGTTGTTAGAGACATTTACAAGTCATTGCAATGCTTCAGAAGTTTTACAATCACTAGTTTCCTTTAATCTTTTATGTTGTGCATGAAACCAAATGTGTTTTCATCATGTTTAAGTTCCTCAAATCTATGTAGGCAACTTGCGCGCACATTGTCAACAATAACATACTAATAGTTTATTTTGAAAATCTCCTCTGCATGCAATTCAAGAGCTTCTTTATTTCTCTTACATAATGTAAGTTCGTTCTCTTACGTTTCCTTCTGACGATAATGAACTTCGTCAATATCGTTTTAGTCAGCTGTTTCTCTCGCCGTTACCAAGGATAATGACTCGAAACCATATCCAGATAATTTTCAAGCCAATGTGTAAATGCATCATGTGTTTAGCCGCATGTAGCTGCATTTTTCGTTTTGCAACATTTTTCGGTTGTTTTCGACTTGGCGATTCCGGTCGCCTGGCGACTGTGAACGTGACGTCATGGACACGTGACGTTCACGTACAGTCAATCGCGTATAAAAATATGTCACTAACGGGACTGCGCGGGAAGTGTGTTATCGGACATCTGCGGCCGCTTACCAGCGGCCGCCTGCATCTGATGCACCTTCAGGATATCAGTTTATGTTGATATTGTACAGCTTTAAATTATTGTGACCGAGCATAGCGAGGGCACAATAGCCACAAAAATTGACTGTACGTGAACGTGACATCACGATGACGACACGTTAACAGTCGCGAGGCAGCGGTATCGCCAACTCGAAAATAACCCATTTTTCTTATTACATTTATCTTTGTAAGAATGTCATACCATACGACGAGAGCAACTACAAATTTGTAGGTAGTTATTTCCTATTTTATGGACTTGCATTCACTAACCCAATGACAATCTATTGTATTTTCTGCTAAATCTCTTAAAGCATCACATATATTTCTTGGTTGTAATCCAGTCAAATAAGGTGAAAAAAGGGGCAAACCTCGTAATGAAAGATAACAAGCTGAAAATTTGCTCTTGCTCAAACTTTTGTTTTCATATTTTATAAGTTGGCTCAAAAGTCTCATAGAATCTCGTGTACGCCAGTCAAGATAATCAAGGTCAAATGTCACAAAAAACGGCTTTTATAAATATCTCGCCTCCTTTACTCTAAATGTTATTTTGAGTTATTGTAAAAGTTGTAGAGCATAAAATTCTCTACAAATTTCGTCACAGACAATATTTCATAGCTTTAACCCTTCTTGAGATAGAGCGTGAAGAGTGGGGAGTGCTTAGCCGTATGGATGACAGCGTTACTTACGGTACGTTAAGTGTAGAATCCAATTATTAAAAACTAAGTGAATCTGACCTTTACGTGATGTTAGCATTTAGTTCGCCACAGTGGCGTAAATAAACCTTTTCAGACATACAGCATTCCTTGTTACTTTCTTGTTTCTTATTCATACCGCTGGTGTCCTATACTAATTTTTCTGAGGTTTGAGTTATTATTAATAAATAAAGACTATCTTCTGCCCACGGCTTTGCTCGAGTGGAATTCATAACGCATTCGTACACGTATTCGTATCTGAATCCCACAGGAACTACTTGATCGATCGGGATAAAAGTAGATAACCAATAATACATTATTCCAGATTTTATTTTAAGCCGTTCAGCCGTTTAGACGTGAAACAGTAAAAACTTTCAAGAAAAAAAAACTTTTGCATTTCTAATATGAGTAAAATGTAAAAGAATTGCCATCCTCAATCTGTCTATAGGCACACCCTAATCATGAATAAATGATTACACATTTTGGGCGCCACAATGAGATCTCGCACCACCTAAAAAATTGCTAGGGCCGCCTCTGGCCCCGAGCCTTTTTTAGCTCCGCCGGATGGCGGAAACCAATGGCCCCTTTTTCACATTTGCTACTGGCCCCGTGCTGGCTTAATCCGGTCCTGCATTTGCACATTTCATTGACATTACTTGTAAATCTCAGATTCTTTATTTCAATTTACCTGATATTCCAAGTAACAATTGGATAATGGTGACAAGGAAACTGCATTTAAGTACTGAAAATAAGTTAGGGTGGGGAAAATCACCTGTCACTTACCACAGATGAACACGAAAAAAAAAACACCCTACACAATATTTCGGTTTGTAGCCTTAATCATGTTGGACTTGAGACATATGTTTCACCTTAGCCATAATTAAGATTTCAAACCAAAATATTGTGAAGTGTGTTTGTTTTTTGTGTTTGTCTGCACCTCCTATTCTATCTTATTGCCATTCCAAGCAATAACATATAAGCTTCCTAGGATATAAAATCACTTGTCGTTTATCACACCCAGTATTAGTCACCTGTTTTGTGAAGAATCCATTGGCAATGATTCTTCTTCTTCCTTACATCTTTTTTTGCTTTATGCCTTATTGTCACCAAGGTCATTAAAGGTGGGAAGGAAAGAAGTACTTGGGACAAGGAATGGGGGGAATTCAGCCATTTTCTTTTGTACAAATTGTCTTGGCATTAACATGGATTGATTTGGGAAACCGAAATATAAACGGCTGCACAGGGACTCGAATCTGTATCTTCCCAAATCCTAGCCAGAGCTTACCTGCTCACTCACCATGCTCTGTTTAATGCTACACAGTGACAGCTTGTTTTTACCTGAGTGGGGTACTAGCCCCTTATGAAACACCCAACCCTGAGAACCATGGGCTCTCCTGTTAGAGTTACATACATTAGCTGGCAGTTTTGAGGTACCACGGTCCTGTCTGTAACTCTCAAATCAGAGAGCCTGCCTGCAGATTACACAACTTTCACCTTCATGCAGGGCCGGCTTAAGGAATTTCAGAGCCCCCTGTGAAATTTAATTTTGGGGTTCCCTACTTCTTTTCTAGATGTACTTCTGCCTACACTTTAGATAATTTTTGTGACTTTATACACACATATATATATATGATCTGTAGGTAGAGCTCAAACAACGATTAAAGAGACGGACTGAGGTTTCTGTAAATCTGTGTAAAAACGGGAGAGCAGTTTATTGAGAATTAGCTGAACGGGACCAACTTTGCCGAGTCTTTGTGTTTTATCAATGCATCTCATATGGATCTCCCAACTACTGTCACTTTTATTTCTGGGTAAACCCTGCTGCCAATTGTCTCAAATAAAATTATTTTTGTATTCAATTTTATGGCTGTTATACTTATAATACTCTTTTTGTATACGGCATTTCTTTTTTGTCGTTCTTTCCTAGAAGATATAGGTTTTTGGGGCTGGAGACACATGAGCAGGCATACACATTTTAATTCAATAACTTTTTCAATGAAACGTCAAAAGATGAATGAGTTTATTCAAATGAAATTACATAAATTGCTGAAACAGGTTGAGAGAATTTAAATATATAGGCCTATTGTGATTACATCAGATACGATTTTCTAAAAACTGAATCTGATGAAACGTCAGAAACGTCTATTCTGAACGCAGCTTGTAAACATTGTAAATTTGCAGATTATTTATTTTAGCAGGAAAATTGTTTGTTAAATAAGGACAAATTTTGATGGGGATCGTGGCAGGGCCCCTCAAGCTTGCCCCCCCCCCCCCCCGCGATTGCGGTAGCCTTAAACCGGCCCTGCCTTCATGGAATTTATAGTGGGGTTTGTTGTCAGTGCTGCTAAGAGGTCGCAAAGGCATTCCTCAAGAATTTACTATCCTGATTCATACAACATGGAAAAGGACTACTGAGACCATGCCAGGCTTTGCCTTCCACCTTTATTATTTGGCATTTATCTTCTTTCCATATTTAGCTGTCAAACTGAATATCCAGTCTATAGCTGTTCACCTGTAGCTTCTCTTATTTTGGTGCTATTATGCAACATTATGCTATCTGCAAACAACCTAACTTTTGACTGTTAACCAACAACAGAATCATACTGTAACGGGAACTCGCGCTATTCGTGTTTGTATAGTTAAAAGTTCGTTGAAGCAATTGAGCAGCTACACTTCCTAACACGATTTTTCTTAAGCTTTCTTCCACCACTAATTACTCTTTTAATTAAAGGTTCGTTTTGCCGTGCGGTCGCCAGTCTTTCGGCTATGCTAATTGGTTAATTAAAGTCACAGAAGAAGAACACATATGCGTACTAGTTTTCGTAGATTTATTCCTCTGAGACTACACAGTCAACAAGCATGCCACCAGACAATAATACTAATGTTTCTTCGTCACCGAAGATAGCAGATTCAAGTACAGTCAAAACAACTAAATAAGCAGTGAGCACAATTCTCGAAACTAATTAACAAACAATCGCCATAGTCCGATTCTGCAGTAGTTTACTAAACACAGTTTATATTGAATCAGGTCACTCGGAAGAACCTTCATAGTCCAACATATACTTTAGCACACATCCCACAGTGTTCTTTAGTACGGAACACACGCCAAGCGGCCGTACGATGTATTCACGGGATAAACACACTGCCGTAAACCTTCCGCTCCCGCCGGCTGTTCCGTACGTTACCACTGACAATCACTGACCCCCGCTCGGCGCTCGCCCACCGCCAAAGACCTTACATACCTCTCAGATTACACTATCCACTCCAAATATAACCGTAACGTTCATGGTTACGTTACACCCCCACCGTTACAATGTGGCAAAAGTCGGCATTGACAAAGCACCGACTTTTGTCATCACAAACCACACTTGTTCACATATACATAGAAACATTTACAAAAAAATACAAGATTAAATGTTTACCAAACATAAAGGGAAGTCTGGGTGGCTGCTTGCTTATCCTTAAACTAACATAATTACATACACATTAAGAATAACACACACAGTCTGAAACTGCATGAAACAAATCATCAAACCTTTCAATGTCCATATGTCCTTGCTTAGATCCATGACATATAACCAAGAAATTACAAATTGAGTTACAATATATTTTGACAACAATTTTTTCCTCTCTTTTTTTCTGATGTATGACACATGCACTGAATCGTGCCTTGTTTACTTCGACAGTGCACTGACAGTGTGCCCTGCTCAGGCAGGTGCCTCATTCACTGACTGTTGTACACCAACACTGATCACTCCACACGCGGAAAGACGCAAACTGACATTACGCTGCGCCACACTTAAATCATCTTAACACTTTAATGAAAGGGAAAACCGCACTTCTAAGTACATTGTCCAGCCTCGGGGCCAAAATTACTGGGAAACACAAACCAGCAAGAATGCCTTCCGCAACTGTGTATTAATACTACGTGGGTCACCAATCTGTACCCAACTACCAAAAGTCCTTCCCCACTAACTTATTGACACAGCCTCTTACACATTCTAATTGCGACTGCGATTGATTGTTACAAGAAACTACTGAAAACTTACTTAAATCATGGCAACACTTAAAGCTTGGAGGTGCGGTAGATGCGACAGTGCTGTGAGGTGGGCCCCTCTATCCGGTGCCTGACACCCCACCGACACTCCCCTCCTCACCAAAATATTTGTAAGGTTTCAGAGAAATGACATTGAAAGTCCCGGCAACTTCTCTCCCATCGGCATACTCTAATTTGTAAGCATTATCCCTCAAACAGGCTTTGACCCTATAGGGACCTTCGTACAAAACTTTAAATTTCGTTTCCTTCTTTACTCGTGACGACTTAAAATGCGTTTGCACCAAAAAACAGTGTGCGGGTCGCTAATCTGCGCACAACCGCAAAAGACATTTGATACAACAACTGTACAATACCATAGAAGAAATAATTGTGATGACCAAACAACCTGAAAACCTAAACCTACCATAACGCTAAGGCATTTATGCATGGATGTTTCCATCATGCGTAGTGAGGCAACTGAAGACTGTACCTCCCTCTCTACCTAATGTACCTACTTCTTTTTCTTTACAATATTCCTTCCTTCACCAAACAGCATTAAACCCCGCTTCTTCTTACGCTTCTTCCAACTCTCTTCTCTTCTTCCTCCTTTCTTCTTATTTACATTCTTTGCTTCATCATATAACCGTAACTTCTTCCTGCGCCTCTTCCAACTTTCTTCTCTCATTGCTCTTCCTCCACTTATTTCCAAATCTTTTCTCAGCAAATACCATCCATCTGGCTTCACATAGTATCCTCTATTCTGCATAGTCTCTTTCTTCCCATTAATTACCTTCTGTTTAGTGTCTTTACATAATGGATAGTTCTCATTTACCATCATACAATGTTTCACTTCGAGATTCCCTTCCGGCAAAGTTTCAGGCTTCACTGTTTCTTCTCCTGAAGTGTTTCTTTCACCTCAAGGACTGCTTCTCGCTGTCTTCCATCTTCTTCTACTGACCTATTTCTTCTTTTACTACAGTATCTTTCTTAACAATTTTGTCGTCAGTACACAAGCTTCTCCTGCTCATCTGGCTCACAAACATCATTTTTATTCACAGTTTCTCTTCCATTTGATCTATAAGTTAGTTCTGAAATTATCTTTGCCTTTTCTTGTCCGAACCACCTTATCTCCTTCCAACTTGACCACTCTTCTGACGAGTCATCACTCTCCTCCTCATGAATGCGCGCTTTAGCGATGAACAGTTTAGCATAATCTCCGACATTCGTCCAGATCACTCTTTCCTCTCCTTGATCGTTTGTAATTGGTTCATTAGAAATCTCATCTTCATCTCGCCCCCTCGTATTGTCTTCTGGTTCTTCTTTTGATAGCCTCGTATCGTCTCCTGTCCCCGCTGAGGCTGAAGCAGTGACAGGCACTAGTTTACCTGTGGTGCACTCTCCACCACGGCCACCTGCACCTGATTTACTGACTCTCCTCGGGGCCAATCGTCTCCAGTTGGTCCATTATATTCACCTCTAAATCCTCCTCCCCCTGTTCCACGACCACGTCCAAATCCTCCTCTTGCCCGCGGTTATTGTAGCCGCCTCGATTCCTGTTATCAAAATGATTGTAGCTCTCCTGCTGCTGATGTGAATACTTCTGTCCCTTCCGATTGCGATTTCTCCGCGTAATGTGTGGGTGTCCTCACCCCATATTCTTTTGCTCTTATACTTTTCTCTTGTTCGTCCAGCCGACCCAACATCTTTACCGCCTCGTCAATGGTACATATATTGTGACTGACAAATACAAGCTGTGTCGACTCGGGCAAACGCGCACTAATCATCCGCACATATTCCCCTTCACTAAATGGTGAACTTAAATGTTTACAAGAATTAACACACTTCAAGAAAAAATTTTGCTGAGTGCCACCACCCGGCGAGTATGGTTTTCCCATCATTAAATTCCGCCGAACAGCAATTTGCCGGTCGATGGACCAGAAATGTTCCAAAAAAGCTGACTTAAACTCCTCAAACGTCTCGCAATTATCTGCAGCCCGTTCTCCCCACATTCGGGCATTCCCCTTGATATGTTTACTGAACATTTCTATCTTCTTTCTTTCTACGGCCCTACAGAACGGCCCAAAATTTTCAAACTTCTTCACAAAATCAACTGGGTGTATCCCCCCATTATCACAAAAGTCCTCCCAGTCCACTTTCTCTTCTACCATGCACGCAGTGAGCGCATTCACATTTGGCAAGATTTGACATTTGACAACCTCTTCTCGCACAACTTGTGGAACTCGTAACTTTAGACTTTTTTCAATTTGCTTCTCTTGTAACTGTAACTTTTCATTCACCCACACTGCAGTGGAAGCCTTAACCTTTTCCACCTGACACGACAATTTCTCTACGCCGACTGTTAAATGGTCAACTTCTTCTTTTACTCCCGTGTATTTTTCGGTAAGGGTTTCTCCTAAAGTCTCCACCTTCGACAATCTTTCATCATGGTTATCTTCTATAAGCTCGACTGTTTTCTTTAGGGATTCCATATTTTGGTGCAAAACACTAGTTACTTGTTCGCAGTCTGAACGATACTGAGTCATTTACCCGATATTTCAGCAGTTTGTTGCGTACAAAGTTCCCTATACTGGGTCAATTCTTCTCTAAACCGCCCTAGTCGCGATTCAAAAGCATCCCGAAGACATTCGATACTCTCCTTATTTTCATTTAATTTAGATTCAAGCAAAATACTATTTTCATTTAATTTGGATGCAAGTGATTCATTTAATCTGGATTCAAGAAATACTATTTTCATTTAATTTGGATTCAAGTGATTCATTTAATTTGAGATTCAAGTGAAATACTATTTTCATTTAATTTGGATGCAAGTGATTCATTTAATCTGGATTCAAGTGAAATACTATTTTCATTTAATTTGGATTCAAGTGAAATACTATTTTCATTTAATTTAGCTTCAAGAAGGGACTGAATTGACATGACAAATTGTCCCTGGAAAGCACAAAACATTTCCGACATGGACGCCTCATTACTTTCCCTAACCACTTCTCTTAACTTGTCAACTTCTGATTCACTAGCAAAACTCGTCATCGACACAGTAAGGGAGGACTGATTAATGTCTACACTGGGTGCGTCACCAAGGGACTCACCTCCCAGCACCATCCCTCCCATTCACACCACCCTCTAGCTCAGATGCCATATTACGAAATTATTTCACACAACAAATTCAATCTTCCGTTGTAGAAAAGACAAGAAGTAACCAACGCCGTCAATCCAGCAAACAGAATACACCAGTATACATTAGCACAGAAAAAAAGGTAAAATTCTGTTTCCAAATCTTTTAACTTAACTATCAAACAAGATATACACCATGTCATAAAATACACTTTCAATTGAATACATACACTACTATCAATGACAAAAAAATTACGGAAACTCTAAAATAATTTTTTTTTTTTTTTCCTTGAAAAATAATTTGCTAAGCAAATCTAACACAGTTGTCCGGCTTTCAACTTTAATAAGTTAACGAAAGAAAAGGAAAAAGACCTCTGTTACTCAATATGCAAAAATAATAATTAATTTTTTTCTCTTAAAAAAATCGCGAATTATTCGTGCCGGTTTGTGCTTTTACAAAGACTTGAAAAAATAAATCTTGCACTTCTTTGGAAAATCAACAAAAAAATCTACAAATTAATTCGTTAACAGAAACTGACATAACTTGACCCAAACCAGAATAAAATTATGCTTGCATGCATAAAATTTGCAATCCGCATAGTCAGTAGCTCATTTGAAGATTCATTAATGCCAAAGAAATAATTACTACCGCGGAAATGTGATTCCAATCGAAACAGTATTTTTTTTTTTTTAATTATTTTAATGTCAGTTTGTGTCTTTCTTTAATTAAAAATTTGTTCGCACTTTCCTTTCGAAGAATCTCAGTTGCTGACCGCGCCGCTGTCGACCGCAATGACGCCGCGCCGCTTCTGCGTGCCCGCGTTGTTCCGCTGTCGCGTTGCCCCGGTGTCGAGTTGTTGCTCTGGCGAGGCTTCCCGTCAGACTGCGTTGCTCGGTTCCGATCGTGAAAGCTCGGGTCCTCTCGTTTATTACATTGTTGTGCACTCGCCCTCGAAGTAGCCGTACCATCGCCGATTGTTGTCTTCCCGCTCTACTCACTGCTTATTATTTCCAGCACTTTTTTTATATTAATCACTGTCCGTCCTTAACAATTTTAACTGCAACTTGTCCTGTCACGTTGGCCATGTAACGCTATTCGTGTTTGTATAGTTAAAAGTTCGTTGAAGCAATTGAGCAGCTACACTTCCTAACACGATTTTTCTTAAGCTTTCTTCCACCACTAATTACTCTTTTAATTAAAGGTTCGTTTTGCCGTGCGGTCGCCAGTCTTTCGGCTATGCTAATTGGTTAATTAAAGTCACAGAAGAAGAACACATATGCGTACTAGTTTTCGTAGATTTATTCCTCTGAGACTACACAGTCAACAAGCATGCCACCAGACAATAATACTAATGTTTCTTCGTCACCGAAGATAGCAGATTCAAGTACAGTCAAAACATAAATAAGCAGTGAGCACAATTCTCGAAACTAATTAACAAACAATCGCCATAGTCCGATTCTGCAGTAGTTTACTAAACACAGTCTATATTGAATCAGGTCACTCGGAAGAACCTTCATAGTCCAACATATACTTTAGCACACATCCCACAGTGTTCTTTAGTACGGAACACACGCCAAGCGGCCGTACGATGTATTCACGGGATAAACACACTGCCGTAAACCTTCCGCTCCCGCCGGCTGTTCCGTACGTTACCACTGACAATCACTGACTCCCCCGCTCGGCGCTCGCCCACCGCCAAAGACCTTACATACCTCTCAGATTACACTATCCACTCCAAATATAACCGTAACGTTCATGGTTACGTTACAATACGTGAGAATTACACTACCTTGTGGCACTTCCATTCTCATTTCCACCATTTTTGATACAGCATTTCATACCCTAACTGTTTTGCTTCCTACTTCTTATTAATTACCAAGTCTGGTTGGTGAATGATTAATGATCAACCCTGGCAATCTGAAGGAATTGGGTTTGACTTCCAATCCAGCTATCATGATTTGAGTTTTTATGGTCATGTCTTAATTCCTTTGGGTTCTTTGTTCAAATTACTCTTTCAGTATAATGACATCACTGTTGAACAAGGCATAAAGTCCTAAAATAATCGGAATTTTCCTACCAACAAGATGCATTCTTATGTACTCCAATGATTTATTTCCACTCCTCTGGTACATGCACAGTCTTGACACAATGTAAATAGTGGTTATCAGTATTATAACAGCCCTATGACCCAGTTTCGTACTAATCGCAGTCCTTTGAATTAACTACCTATGTGTCTGAGAGAGATAAACAGTGGTTAGTTGTAAATTTATATTTTTCCTATCAACATGTAGTGTTTTGATGGGTGAAAATGAACTTTAATTTGATTAAAAGTGGTATCTGAAATGTTAATTGAAAGCACTATTTTCTGAGTACTTTATCAGTATCTTCCTATCTTTATTACTTCTTTGGTTATTTGATCTGTACCAGTCCCTTTACACCTTTTAGATCTGTTTAGCTTCCTTGTAACATGTTCAAGCTCTATTTTTAATTTCCAATTCTCCTAATTTTGACTTATTTACATTGCCACCTCTGCTTAATATTTCTTAATTGTCTCTTTAAATCAGTTGTTCAATATTTCTGCCTTTTTTCTTATCCTTGCTAACAGTGTGCCAGTATATTAACTATAATTACCCCACAAAAACCTATGGCCATTGCATTTGTACTTGCAATCGTTCTATTAATTTCCTTCTTCATTGTGTACATGGTGATTATCATCATATCATTGAACGTAAACAATAATCAATGGAACTTATATGAAATATGCACCATTTATTCATTTTTCATGCTTCCTTCATCACTATCTGTGGGTACTTTATACGGAAAGGAGTTAAAAATCTTATAAATTAGATATCTGACAGGCAAGATAAATGTCTTTATTTTAATATGCATACCCCTGAATTCTTCAAGAGTGTAATAGTTATTTAAACTATCAATCCACTGAACGCTATACAAATTGATAGGGTCGCATTTTGTGTAGGTATGGTATTGCAATGAAGGTAGAAATGACAAATTTTAGTAGGACTATACACATGATAAATTAATAGAATAAACACAGTACATATTAATCACAATCACTCTTTCGAAATGAAAAACACATGTTAATTCATTGACATATTTATTGAACTTTATTTGAATCCATACCTGATAGACTTTTCAGGTGCACAATTAAATTGTTTTGTTATTGAATAACCAGCTGTTCTTGGTGAAACAATCACCGTAATAATTCATAATCCTACAACTTTGTCATTTTGCAGGTTGTCTGTCATATCCTCTTCCATGTCTGACAGGTCACTTTAAAATAAATACCATATGTAAACACTAAATTTTATTTTTGATGTTAAATGTTGAAAATGACATAATAATCACTTGTGTGAACGATCTAAATTAGAGTGGATGTATTGTCGATTATAAGAAAATGAAAAGGCTGTATAAGGCAGTGATTACAGGACTATTATAAGGCAAAAGAACATATTTGTTGCTGAACTGTTGTGGCCATTTTTTGAAGGGAGCAGTGTGTTAGAAGTAAATATAAAGTGCAGACGTAAAAATTTGTTAGTACTCAATTTCGTATGATTAACGGTGTAAAGTGAAAATGGTTAAGCAGCTTTTATTTCAGTAACAGACATGATTCTAATTACACTGGAAGCTAGTAAACTGAGAAGTATTCGTCAGGCAGTGTTCTGTTGCGGATTATGTCAGCCACAAAGCTAGCAGAGTTCTTTGCTGTTCGTGGCAGTTCTGGATCATCAAAGTCCACCTGGTACAAACCCAATTTCGCCCTGCAAACAATACATTAGGACATATGAAAATATTTTAAATTTTAGGGTTAGAACTAATTAATGCAGTGCTTTAACCAAAGTAATAAAATAATCTAAACTTTTGGCCATAAACGATGATATAGTAGTTCAGATAATAAGATAAAAAGCGTTTTGGGACATTATTAAAAGAGAAACAACTGTATCATCCGTTGAACATAAACCTATATCTA